>JASANC010000546.1:0-27766 GCA_030248135.1 Theristus sp. LFF4_11 | reverse complement strand
CGGACTGTCGACTTTGGAAGGCGGTCAGTAAGAGCTGTGAATAAAATTTCAGCCTTTCTTGTTGCAATTGATGATACTGAAGATTTAACATTCAAAAAACGGAATAATGTAAAAACAGTCATTGATCTAGCCAGAAAAACGGAACAACTGTTTTTCACGCAATCAATCAGCGGTTGCAGGTGTCAAAAAAGTGAATCACCTTCCAGCACACTGATCGGGCCCTTGCCCAGCAGCGGCGTTTTTTTCAGACGTGTTGTCTTGTCGGCATGTTCGTAAATAGTGCGCGGGGACGTCTGCCAAAACAGTGGAATTTATCACAATATTTCAATTTTAATTTCAATGATGAAACTAATTTTCCGAACTCAGTTTAATTTTTCAGTAATAAATTCAAACAATGTTTTTCGCGCACCCGATCAATATCACCGACACCGAAATCGGTTGCGTACGCTCGCTTGTAGAACTCGAAGAATTCCTCCAGCACGACACGCTCCGATTTTGTGACGTTTCGCGACACGCGCTGCACAATAAAACAAACGAACAGCAATTTTAGACGATGTTTTTAGCCGGGGATAATCCCAAAAAAGCGCACACAAAAACGCCGAGAAATAGCGCACCCATCGAGTAATTGTCCATCATTCAGTGCCTCTACACCCCCTGGGCAAGGCTCGATCCCCGAGCACACCGACAACGAGTCTAACGCGCTACCGCTTAGCCACGGGCGTGACAAAAAAGTCGGTCGAAAAAAGTTGTTAGATCAAAAAAAATCCTCTGCGCCTATGCCAACCGCCAGATAAAACTTGAACATGTGCTGCATGACGTGACCGATCGATTTTTTACTGCCCAACTTCAACACTCGTCCGTTAACGGTGTCGGGGCGAGCGCTATTCAGCCACTGCCACATGAAATGCTCCAGATTTTTTGACACCGGCTGCCCATTCCAGAAGAACATTGTCGTGCCGGTCGCCAGCTCTGCTTCTTCCTACAAAATGAAGCACACGCAGAACAATTCACAGTTCAAATCACAATTTAGTTCAATTTTTGATTTTTGATTTAATTCACAATGGTCAGATACTACTGATTATAGAATTTCGATGAAAATTTCGGAATCAGAAACAGAAATGGAAACTGCTGAAACAGAAAAGGAAACGGAAACGGAAATAGTAAATAAACGAACTCTAGCAATAATACAATGTATATTCAACTACACTGTAACTAACACGCAAGAGGGATCATTCAGCGCGTGCAGCAATGAGTGTCATAATTAGAGCTTACTTTGACAAACAATAAAAACTTAATAACGGCTGATAACCTATTTTTTTCATTTGACAACCGCTATCATTTTTTATTTTAATATTTATCTGTTATCCAATTTTTTCAGTGTAAAATTTAGTGTAAAAAGTTAACAATTGCTCACTAGCGTTGAAAAACTGAAAAAAAAGTGCTAACGTTGCAAAAACATACAGACTTTCGGTGTTGGCACCAGTCCCAGTTGTTTAGCCAAACGGAAAAAACCATTGTCAGTAGCATGTACCCGACCGGCACCCATTTGATACCAGGCACCCTCAACTGAATTGCAAAATCATCATATTATTCAATATTCATTATTTTAATTCAGGTGCAAACTTTGCAACAGTTTTTTCTAGTTCGACGGATCCTGCTTTGCATTAGTTTTTTCTTTAAAAAAGACGAACGCACAAAGTTGCACTGGGTGAATCCTGCCGCCAATGCGATCGCCACCTTCTAACACGATTACATTGCGGCATGAGGCGTTGTTGACTAAATAATCGGCCGCAGCTACTCCAGCAGTCCCAGCGCCCACGATTACAATTTTCTTGTCTTTCCAATCAGACAAAATCACAACCGCTGGAAAGCTGCGAAAAGGGAAATTCGGGTAAATTTACACAAAGTTTGGAAAAGTTTGCTCGTTTATTTATCTTATATCGAAATGTTTACCTCAGAGAAATGACGATGAGAAGCAACAGTGACCGCATAATTTACATTTTTTTCTGTGAAAAACTAATTGAAATGCATGCTCGTGACCGTTGTTTGTTTTGTGTAAACTGTCAAGTTTGCCAAAAAGACTATTTTTGAATGCACGTTGTACGAACGATTACACACAACTGGTGTTCGCATTTTTTGAAAAGAATTTGGCGTCAGGTGACGCTTTTTGCTGGTTTTCCATGGCCTGCAGTTTTTTTTAAACAAATAAGAACGCGGTTTCTTTAATTTCTTCACTTAGTGTGTTTTAAATTCTTCAGTTCGCTGATGGTTTGTTGCTGTATTTCCTGGTTGATTCATTTCGTACAGAAGATAAACCACTAGAAATTTTTATTTTTAAATAAACCCATCCCTTTTCTACTTCTTGTGGTCCATCAGCTCTGCCGTACGAAAACCTAGTTCTAAAAAAATTCTTTACTCACCTAGTTAAAAAATGTCATTAAAAGCATTTGAAAGGAAAACCCAGCTAGAAGATAAACCAAATCACGTGCAATACATAAAAAGCTGAGTAAAACAGAGACAGAAAAACTTTTTCAACCGTAAATAGCCAAATTAAAACGGTTGTTCACTGCGCGAATCAACGTATTTCGTAATGTTGGGTAGCCCAAAGACGCGTTGGTAATGTTCACGAATTGCTGGGTAATTGTCAAATGCATCGTTTTGCACTTTGTCCTCAATTCGTTGATGCACCTCGCCGACAATGAAGTCTGCCCAGGTGACCTAAAGAAATCAAAACAAAAAATAAAAACTTCGTTGTTTTGAAACTCTTACAATTTGATAATGAATGAAAAATATTTGTTCACTCACACCTTCCGAAGGTAAAAAACAAACTCACCGTGTCTCCAACCAGCCAACCACTGTTGCTCGCCTTCAAGTTGCGTTCGTAAAACGCGCAGTGGTCGTTGAAAACCTCGGCCATTTTTGCCCAATGTTCTTCCTATAAATGACACAATGATGAAATAAATTTCGGCTATCAAACCGGTTCACCTAAGAGTAAGAACTTTTAAAAATGCTATGAAACGCGCAGCAATATTTGAAAATAAACACACCGCTTTCTCCTTGTCATTGGCAACAATGGTGGCGCGAATCCATGGTTCCATTTTTCCGAGCAAATCGATCATTCCAGCGGCGTACATCAGACACAGAGACGCATCAAAAGCGTTGCTACCAGCTAACTCTGAAAATGATTTTCAGGTAAAACTACTGTCAGTCATTTCAAAAACATTGGGAATGAAATCCACTTTACGTGAGCAAAGAGTAAATGTATTCTGAATAAGAACGAGTACTGACTGAATTCGTGACCGAGATATGCCCCAATAGCCAGACTATCCCCAAGTGCCTCATCCTCGCCAATGTGCAGCACTGGAACCTTGCCGAGCGGTGTACCTGTGTTTTTTTGCCACTTTGCAAAAATTGAGGTTCTGCAATTCCAACAACATATGTAGCATCAATACCAACTGGTATTTTTGAGATGCAAGTCAATCATAACCGGCAAATAAAGAAATTAATCACGTTCAAAGAATCAACTGTCAGTAAAATCAGAGAAAAAACAAAGGAATAAAAAACACAAGAAAAACTTGGATCTTCCAACAGTGTTGTTTTCACTCACGTTGCTTTATATCCGTTGTTTTCCAATCTTTTCGCTCAATAATCTGATCTACAAAATCTACTCCGGAGTGAATGAACATGAATCGTATGAATTCGCCACGCGCTCGCATCGGAAAGTAACAAAGACGATACGTTGGTTTCCCCTCCGGAGTCGCCATTTTTTATAAAACTGGGTAAATTCAAAGGAAACCGTGTGCTGTTTATTACTAAGCTGGAATTTTTTTAATGTATTATTAGTTTTTATCACGTTTATACTTTTGTTTCAAACGAGAAATATCAGAAAAGTGCAAGCTGCTTCTGTTGTTTGCTTTGCAATGATAAAAATGGCACGAATAATACAGGCACTTGCGATGAAGAAGATTTGTGTCGCCATAAAAAGAACAATATTTTCTTCAGAAAAAACACCTTGGAGAAATTTTTTATCAGTTATTACTCAAACTTAGTTTTTACTGTTCGAACTGAAAACGTAAAAATTCAAAATAAAAATGACGGAACAACCACCAAGTCGGCCAAAATACGAGCTTTGTTACTTTCCAATGCGCGCTCGAGGCGAATTCATTCGATTCATTTTCCTGCATGCCGGCGTTGAGTTCATCGACACGCACGTGACGCCAAAACAGTGGAAAACTGAGCTGAGACAAGGTGTGCTTTAAAATTCTTGATTAAAATTAACAGTCAGATTACCCTTTGTATTAAAAAAATCTAATTTTGCTTATCGTTAGAAACGCCGCTTGGCAGCATACCAATGTTGCGCATTGGTGAAGGCGAAGATCAACAAAAATTGGGTGACTGTCTGGCCATCGGATCGTTCTTAGCCACGGAATTCGGTCGGTGCAAAATTTCACTTGAGACTGTAGCAAAGACAAGTGGGGGAGATCTATGCATAGCTTCAGCTTACATAGGTGAGGGACAGGAGGTATTGAGGTATTGTAACACCCATCCCAAATTTTTGAGAAGCCTAAGAAATTTTGTCAGAGAGACAAAAATTTCTCGAAAAGCAATTTTTTTTGTAGAAATGCATTACATACCGTAAAGTCTTGCATATAAGGTCTCCTTATATAAATTTGAAAATCAAAAATTTCTGAAAAAAGTGGAATTTCGTGTGACAACCTTATAAGTGGGAGGAGGTCTTATAAAGCGAACATTAGGAATTTCAGGCCTTATAAACGGGGTAAGATTTTGACCAAGTCAAAATTTTGAATTTTTTGGTTTCCCGCCGTGTGACACTCCGCCCACTTTTGGGTGGGGGTCTTATAAGTGGGAGGAACCTTATATGCAAGACTTTACGGTATCTCTGCAACCGTCCTATTAACCACACCAGATACAATTTCCAAAGCCCTGCCAAATTTGGTTTGTTGATGTATCGCCAAAAAACAATATCATCCGTGACCGCCAGCTTCAGACATAACCAGAAGAAATTTGGGAACTATTTCCTTAGTTATTTATTTCAGATTTGGCTGGCAAAACGCCACTGGAAGCAGCACGTTGTTTGATGTTTGCATCAAACATGATTGATTTGATGGTCAAAATGACGCCATGGATACACGCTACCGTTGGTGCAAAAGACCACACAAAAGCGGTAAATCCACAGAGTTCTTGAGATCCTGGAGAATCTGAAAAAAAGAATTTGACTGTTTAAAGTTCATCACTGGAAAACATGAAATCTGTGACAACATAAAAAACTAAAAAAGCAAAACTTGCGTAACTGAAGATTTTTTGACATAATTTTTAAACTGCTGCCATTTGCTTTGGAAAGCATCATTTTGGTTCAAATTCTAATAAACAAAGTAATACACGGCCCACTTATTTTTTTTGTGTTTCATTTTCGTCGAATTTTGCGCAAATATGGCAGTTCTTATTGTCTTTTTGAGCAACCCTGCATCGCGCCAACTCTTTCTGATACTGATGGTAATATCTGAATTTTACTGAACACATAGGCGGAGCATTGGTCGCAATTGGCAGACTATTTTGACGAGCACTGCCAAATGTACGACAAACATCTGAAAGCTTCTCCGGACGGTTGGCTCGTTGGCGACCAAGTAATTTTGCTAACGTTTATTAATTTGTTTCTGAGTAAGTAGTTTTTTAGCTTAGTTTCCATAAAACAATCAAACTCTCCAACATGTGCTGTTTTTTAAATTGCGGTTTCAGTTGACATGGGCAGATTTGTTCATCGGTGAAGTGCACCAGCGGATAGAAGAGAAGGTTTCCCCGAGTGCGTTCGACAAGTATCCCAGACTACGCGAACACTACCGCAAAATATTTCGTTTGCCTCATATTCAAAACCGCGTGGCAACTCGTGTGGCTTGTTCGTGGTGAAAGATATTGTCGCAGTAAAGGCCCGTTTATACCTGACATATGCAACCGTGCGTCGACGTATATGTACGTCAGGTATGAGCGATAGTAAGCAATAACACGAGACCTGATTGACGTGACGTGCCGTACATGCATAGGCTGTATGAACGGTAACATGCTAAAACACGGGACCTGACCTGAAGTGACGTGACGTGCCGTTACGTCAGGTATAAACGGGTCTTTCTTTACATTTCATTCATTTAGGACTGCAATATCGCACATGTTTCTGAACTACCCGAATAGGATTCGTTTTAAAATTAAAAACACTCACAAACTGGTAATCACGTGCAGTACAGTTGCTGCGCATGTAAGTGGGCGGAGCTTGTTTGGGAAGGTAGAACGACAGAACATTCATCTTGGTCATATTGTTCACATTTTTCATATCATTCCATCATATCAAGAAAAGCATATATTACACCTGTACATACATATGAATTGGAAAGTTAATATAAAAAAGAGTACTGAAACAAAACAAAAAAACAGCCGAGGCAACCGGGAAAATTGACGTGCAGTGCAGTATAAAAGCACAAACGGGAAATGTAGCTACGGCGATACAAAAAAATGAGTGTGCGGTACAGTCACAAGATTGTCAAAAACACATGAAACGAAACACACGTTCTGTAGTTGTCGGAAAAGACAAGCCAACACCAGCATGAGTAAACGACGAAATGTTGAAAAAATAATGTTTGTAGAAATTGACAAATTCAATTTGCAAAAAAAGCATTTTAGATCATTTTTTTGTAAAAAAGTTCACGCACCAATGTAAGTCTACTGGTGCATATAAACGTAATGATAAAGTTCGTTATACTTTTGTGTGTGACTGACCAGGAATGTGTGAACCCTATTATCCCGTTCAAATGAGAAAATAAAAAAATCAACAACGAAACGTGAATGAGTTGAAAACATTTCAGTTAGGTATTCGTAACAAAAACAGAAACGTACCAATTATTGAAAACCATCGAGTCGGCTGAAAGGAACAAAGAAATAAACTTTGCAGGTTTGAGCATGGCAGGCTGGAGGAAAACACAAATGCAATAGTCAGTTAACAACCGTCAATAGAGGCTTGCTTCATGTCCCCTGGAAGATATACCGTTTGTTTGTAAGCTTGCCACACACAATTGACAAACAACTCAAGAGTAATATTACGCTTCTTGAATAACATTACTACATTGTATACCTGACAACTACTAAATTCAGCAATGTTAGCCTGAAGTTCAGTAGTTTATACATGTGTACTAGGGGAAACTACTAAAATGTGTCCAAATGCAACACTTGTCATGATAGCAGTCCAGAAGAAAGAAAGCCAGAATGCTGCTAAACAACTAAGCAAATTGAGATGCGTAATTATGATTAGACAAATGGGCATACAAACAAAGTTTTCGTGCAGTTATAAAGGTTTTGCACGAAAACATTAAAAAACGCAGTCAACGTAGTCACTTTTAGCATAAAAAAGACCACATGTGGCCATATGACAACAGAAATAGTTGAAAACAAAACCGAAAAAAATAACCACACTGACTTTTTAGCATAAAAAAAGATCAGGGAGACCTGGTGTTTTTAAAATGTTCAGTCGAGTCGGAAAAATAAATTCACTGTTGTTGTATACACATTTCAATGTTATTTTTAATTTTTTTGTTTTGTGTTCAAGTAATCACATTCACTTATGCTTAAACAAAAAGTTATCCATGTGTGGTTGTGGTTACTTTTCGTGCATGAAAACAGCCACACTGGCTCCATTTTTTAAATAAAGGACCTATACTCACAAGATGCGCGGCGAGATGTGACAGTTTCTTTGAGTTTTTAATTTGTTTTCTGTCAAATCCGCCAGCGCAAAACAGTAACTCAAATCAAAACTGTTTGTGCATAAAACATTTGATTATGTTCAAAAATACACCGTATGCACATGTGCAAGTACAATTGCAATATGCGTGCACGAGTGATAGAAGATGATAAAAAGATAACTAAACAAAGTTTAACCACTAGCGAACAATCTGAGTCACTGAATCGAACAACATGTATGTACATATGTAGCACTACTTATGTGGTCTACCATTCAAATGTAATTAAAACGTGAAAGTGAATTATGTGTGGCGAAAGACCGTGTATGAACAGTATGACGTGTATCGACCCAAAAAAGCAGCTAATCGAATCATTTAAGTCAATTTTTTCAACGCTGCCAATCTGCGGGATGGTCGTCGTTTTGGCAAAGGAAGTGAAAGGTCGTGAGCGACGAATTGAAGACTTTGGAGAAAAATAGGTAATTTTGGCCAAAAGCCAAAATGGGTATTTTACTCCCGCCACGCTCCTAAATTCATTGATGGTATTGAGCTGCAGCTGACAACATTGTTGGGTCCCGTGTGTTGGAAGGAGTCGCGTGGCACTGAACGGAACGTGCCGTCGCCGGAATCGCAGAGCACTCGAGAGAGCGTCACTTTGCGCAGCTCGCTCAGCTGAGCTGGCGTGAAAATACCCGGATTTTCAAACCAGAATCTGAAATCATATCAGTTTTTTTATTTTCACATCGATCACGTTACCTTCGGATTACAAGTACATATGTATTTGACATCGTTCAAGTAAACAGGCATAGTATTTCGTATATTCCAAATAAAACAACATAAACACAAAGTCAACTGCAAAAACTCACCTATCGCCATCACGTAGCCTCTTGAATTGCTCGCCGACCATGCACGAGTACACTGGACCCATCAGAGCACCAGATACCGGACTTTCCAGGGTTCCGCCAACATACAAGTCAATTTGATCTGCAGTAACGAGGGTAAAGTTTGTAAATGCGCTGCAGTCATTTTAATTCATGCGATATATCTTTAGACTGCTAAATATCAAAAGTTACGAAACACCAAGCAAAAGGACTGCATAGAAATCAACTTTTTGGCACGTGTTTTTTTACAACATAAACATCTTGCAGATCAACAATCTCCTGCTGCAAATCAAGCCACTGTCCGGGCGGCACAAGGGCAAGCATATGATTTATATTTATGCATGCCATCACATACGGAATGGTCGGTTAAACATGGCAGCCTTTTTCAGAGGGTGAAAAGAGCGCGCGAAATTTGAATGAAAAAAAAGACGTTCAGAAACCCAATTGTGTGTCAAATTAGACGTGTTTTTTGAACTAATTGATTTTTCGTGCTTGCGTCACGCGTGCACCAACCAATCAGCTAATCATGCGGATGCGCGAGCGAGCGCCAGCGAGCGGACAGCGCATCACGCATAATATGAGCCGTTATCCCCTCGCGCGCTTTTTTCAAATTTGCTCGCTGCGTCCAGCGAGCATAGTATAAGCCACAAACTTGGCACTGTGCACACGAAACGAACACCCAAAGTTGTGCTTGGAGCCGCGAAAAAATTTTTATCCGACTACTTTTCATACGCTGTAGACACGAAAAACCTATTCTGAAAACAGTGTTACTTCTTTCCCTTTGTATTTTTTTTTTCAGCTATGTAATCAACATGTGTTCGCCCTTTAAATTTTTGCCTGCGACACCTTCACAGTCGAACAAAAATGTCCCCTGGGGTAATTCCATCCGGAGATTTTGAAAATCGGGTTAATTTTTTACCCAGACCCTGTTTTTGGGTAAAAAATTGGGCATTTTTAATTGTTTGGAGGGTTTTCACCTGGTTTTAAGTGTTCGCCCTTTCAATTTTTAGCTGGGACACTTTCACAGTTGAACAAAAATGTTTCCTAGGGTAATTTCATCCGTATTTTCTGAAAATTTAGTTTATTTTTTTGCCCGGGCATTTTTTTGAGTTAAAATTGTGCATTTTTGAAAGTTCGTAGCATTTTGACTGAGTATCAGTTTTCACTCTTACAAATTTTGTCTGAGCTATGAAAAATAATAGGAAAAAGCTCTAGTCCGTAGTAATTCAATGCGCTGATCACGGATTTTGGGTTAGTTTTCTTACGTGAGCAACTCTAGATGCTGAATCGTGACGATTTCCGGCGAATCGGCCGTGGAAATCGGCGAAATCGGTCCAGAAATGAAAAACAAGAAAACTATGTTTTCCAGTGTAACTCAATGCGCTGATCACGGACTTTGGGTTAGTTTTCTTATGTGAGCAACTCTAGATACCGAATCGTGACGATTTCGGGCGAATCGGCCGTCGAAATTGGCGAAATCGGTCCAGAAACGAAAAACAAGAAAAGGGTGTTTTCCAGAGTAATTCAATGCGCTGATCACGGATTTTGGGTTAGTTTTCTTACGTGAGCAACTCTAGATACTGAATCGTGACGATTTCGGGCGAATCGGCCGTCGAAATTGGCGAAATCGGTCCAGAAACGAAAAACAAGAAAATGGTGTTTTCCAGGGTAATTCAATGCGCTGCTCACGAATTTTGGGTTAGTTTTTTATGCAAGCAACTCTAGATGCTGAATCGTGACGATGTCGGGCGAATCGGCCGTGGAAATCGGCGAAATCGGTCCAGAAACGAAAAACAAGAAAAAAATGTTTTCCAGGTAATTCAATGCGCTGATCACGGATATTGGGTTAGTTTTCTTACGTGAGCAACTCTAGATGCTGAATCGTAACGATTTCGGGCGAATCGGCCGTGGAAATTGGCGAAATCGGTCCAGAAACGAAAAATAAGAAAAGGGTGTTTTCCATGGTAATTCAATGCGCTGAACACGGATTTTGGATTAATTTTCTTATGTGAGCAACTCTAGATACTGAATCGTGACGATTTCGGGCGAATCGGTCGTGGAAATTGGCGAAATCGGTCCGGAAACGAAAAACGAGAAAAAGATGTTTTCCAGGGTAATTCAATGCGGTGATCACGGATTTTGGTTACTTTTCTTACGTGAGCTAGATGCTGAACCGTGACGATTTCGGGCGAATCGGCCGTGGAAATTGGCGAAATCGGTCCAGAAACGAAAAATAAGAAAAGGGTGTTTTCCAGGGTAATTCAATGCACTGATCACGGATTTTGGGTTAGTTTTTTATGTGAGCAACTCTAGATACCGAATCGTGACGATTTCGGGCGAATCGGCCGTGGAAATTGGCGAAATCGGTCCAGAAATGAAAAACAAAAAAAACGGTGTTTTCCATGGTTATTAAATACACTGATCACGGATTTTGTGTTAGTTTTTTCATGTGAGCAACTCTAGATACTGAATCGTGACGATTTCGGGCGAATCGGCCGTGGAATTTAGTGAAACCGGTCCAGAAATGAAAAACAAGAAATCGGTGTTTTCCATGGTAATTCATTGCGCCGATCACGGCTTTTGGGTCATTTTTCTTATGTGAGCAATTCTAGGTACTGAATCGTGACGATTTTGGGCGAATCGTCCGTAAAAATAGCATAGACGAAATTGGCCTAAAAACGAAAAATGAAAAACCTGAGTTGTCCGGGGTTTAGAAGAATGTGTGACCAACGTATTGTGATTTTGGTCCGACCTTTGGGGCTTATGTAAAAGTCAGAATATTATCTAAAAATGCGGGAGACGCATATAAAAGGAGGAATATGGCCTTGTGTAAGCAGTGAAAGACTTGGCTCGACAACGCTTTTCAAGTCTCTGATGTGGTACACACGGATACAAGTACATAAGAGTCATATTTTTGCGCCGTTTATTTTTTATTTCGGTTGCAAGTGGCAACCCTCGTACATTGTAGACAAATGAAACTTTCACATTTGCTTTTTTCTAGCATTTAGCGACCTCTAAAACCACTAAAATAACGATCAGACTTTAGATCGCTGACACTGGTTTGCACAAAGTGTATCGCAGAGGCATTGGGAACGCGGTCTCCTTCTGTGGCAATGACTCACCGGTTTATCCTGCCACAAGAGTTTGGTAAAAAGGGTGAAAATCAATGGAAGACAACACTTTTTGCACTGGTGCTGCTGTATGCACAGCGGTGCGTACGTCAGCAACAACGATAAAGCTACATGCAGCAATGTTTTGCAATCTCTGATGTTTCTGTTTTTTGCACAGAATTTACAGTACAGCCGATCAAACATGGCAGTTTTTTTCAGGGTGCAAGGAGCGCGCGAATTTTGAATGACAGAAAAAGAAGTTCAGAAACCAAATTGTATGCCAAATTTGACGCGTTTTTTTTTTAAACTAATGGATTATCCGTATTATTCTGTTCATTCTTTCTCCCTTGCACACATGATTGGAAATTATGTTGGCATTTTTGAAAAAGACAACTCCTAGTCAGCGACTAATGCCGCCTTGATGGACTGCCTCATTTATTTGGCCATGCTGTACAGAATTTCGCACATGATGTGATTTTAGACTAAACTGAAGAGGACAATTGAAAAATATCTAGATAACTTCAAAGTTTTTACGCTTTTCAGCAAGCTTTTAAACAACAAACGCGGCGCAAAAATATGACTCTTATGTACTTGTATCCGTGTGTACCACATCAGAGACTTGAAAAGCGTTGTCGAGCCAAGTCTTTCACTGCTTACACAAGGCCATATTCCTCCTTTTATATGCGTCTCCCGCATTTTTAGATAATTGTATATTGACATAAATATAAGCTACAGTTACATCGAACCTGGATGTCCATACAAATTTTGCATGCTACTGCGTGTAGCTCGCGGAATTTCGGTAAGGTCATCGAAGCTGCGTCCTCTGCTCAAACCACAGAATGCGCGCCAACCGTTATAAGACGGAATACCGTGATCACGTCCTCGTTGAATGTTCCGCGCCGCCAGATCCGTGTTACCTAAAAGAAAAAAGTACGAAAAAAACAGTGAAGCAGAAAGAGAGTACATGCGTTGCTTCAAGCAAACTAAAACACCCATTATGTTGATATGCTGCTGCTCTGCAACAACCATCTTACCAAACATATTTTCAGTTAAAGACGTTGTGATCCGCTGTGGCATCTTAACCGCTGTCGTCATCATACCACGAATGACCGGATCGATTCCAGTTTCTGGCAGACGTCTTGGTTGGAAGATGCCGTCGACAAATCGAAATCCGCCTTGTGGCACCGATTGGAAGTTTGCGTTCAAACGTGGATAGAACTCCTTTGAAAAATCTTCCAATAACTTGGGTTGTCTTGAAAACTAATTTTCACTAAATTTAGATAACGAAACAACGTTTGGTTTTCAAACGGCATTTGTGTTGTTGTTTTAGTTTTGCTTCTTTTACCTGAACCATTCCGTGACCACCGCGATAAGCACCTGTCGCAAAGCCGTTACTAATCGATGGGTCAACGCTTGGCGTGTAGCCGTTGTAACGACCGATACGTCGGTTGAACTCAGTACCAATCAACTTTGGAAGGTACTCATTGTAAGTGATCACCTGTAATTTTTGTACATATGAAACTTGTTTTTAAAAAAGTAAAAAGGGATCTAAATCAAAATAACCTGCATCTGTGCTCCAACAATTTTGCGCGTCTCTGCATAGACTCGATCGGCGTTCCACGAGGGATTTGTTCGTTGCAAGACTCCAGCAATTCTATGAAATGTACTTGATACTAAAAGTGGGTGCCAGGAAAAACTTGATTAGACTCACCGATTGTGTTCTCTGACAAATAACGTGTGAAACGCGGCAAGGCCAAGAAACAAGTTTGCGCGATTGTCACCAGCCTATAAGCATTAGCTATGTCGTGTGTGTTTTTATTACCATTTCACACGAACCACAGTAAAAGACACAACGGAAAGATGTAGCATGTGATGGCCAGATTCTATATCCGTTAAGAATGAATCATATAAAAGCACGCTTTGAATGGTACACTAACTTGAAAATTGCCGTTCTGATCTGTTGGGGGAAATATCCGCCCTCCAATATTGGAGGTTCTTAGAAATGGCGTGAATCCGTTTCGTAGAGCAGCGGCATCGTTAGCCGAGCTTCCATAAACGTTGCTGGCGTCAATAAACGCCGTATTCTCGTTGTACTGCTCTCGAGGACTGGTGCTACATGTTGGTGTGGATCTTGACAATGGCAAACAACGTTGGCGGCCAAACCTGCAATATCAATGTACTACTTTGTGGACCAAGGAGTCATTTCACTTATTGTTTTGTACCACTGTTGTAGCACTACAGAAGCGATCATGCACAAACCGATTATCTTGTGACACCGTTTGAATATTCAGACAGCTTTGCGAATTTGCGCAGCTGTTACATTGATTGATGTCCAACTGGGTTGTTTTTGAGATGTCGTGACTCAAAAACTGTCCCCACTGCATCATGAGAGCGTTATGCCCGCTGGTTACTTGCTCCGATGATGACAGAATAAACCGGGACAGTTCGCGCGACGATGCGGCGGAGCGAGCTGTAGATAATTGACGCATAAATTAAACAAACAAACACAAAAGTGTCTGTTCAACCCTAACAAACATTTATAAGATAACATTGTGTTTACTGTTTGGCGATTGTCTTCCATCGCCATACTCCGCCGGTAACCACCGTTTCAACGGTGAAAACGCTGCGCCCAACGTTGGTCGCTGTTGATTGTTGCAGCTGCCATCGAAAGTGCGAAATTTCTCGTGGTAACACCGATTTTGGTTGCAGTCGGATGACTATGAAAGAGGCATTTACATCAAAACACCATAATAAACGTATACCTATAAAGCAAAACTGTTAAAAATATTTAGTTGACAACACAGTAGTTTCTAAAGTTTTAACCTGCAGTGAAGGGGCACAACCGAATCTGCTGACGCTAGTAGTCACATCTTGTAGGCTGATTGTTCGACGAAATCGGGTATCTTTAAGAAACCGCTCTTTCAGCAAAAAGAAGTAGTTTCATTTGTGACATCAATTGACAACTATGCAACAAAAAATGAACTGAACAAAAGAGCGCCTTAAACTTACCTTCTCTGGTGCAAACATTTGTACCGGAAGAAGATGGTCGCGATTGTACAGGACGAATCGGTGTTTGCACTAAAAGCGTTTTATTGGTTTTTTTGGTTATAAAGCCCGTTTATACCTGACGTACGCGCATACGGCACGGCACGTCACGTGAAGTTACGTCACTTTCGGGCCCATGTTATTGCTTACTGCAGTTCATACAGACGTATGCATGTACGGTACCTAACGTCACGTCAGATCTCGTGTTATTGCATACTACCGTTCACACCTGACGTACGTCGACGTACGTCTGCCTACGTCAAAAACAAACGGGGCCTTATTAATATTTTAATAAAACCAACCAACTACTTTCATATATGTAGTTTTTCTACCTTATGTGCTCTGATAACTTATGGAAGATAATTAATTATCTTTTTTATCATTTAAAATGCATATTATTTAAAAATCATTGCGCTGTTTTTTTGTCGATACATGAAAATTAGAGCGTGAAAAGGGTGCGTGGTAAATGTGGAACCGATAAATTGCACTATACTAGGTATACGATAATAAAAAATAAGACCACAACAACATTAGGTAACACAACAAACAGTGAAACAGTTACGCGCTTTTTTAAACATCCATTGTTGTGGTGAAATATTTCAGCATGAACACAAACACATTTCAGCATGGCACCGCAAACTGTGAAAGCAGAAAACCGTGTTGATTTGATGGAACCAGTTAAGCGTGCTAATCACTTCGTTTGGTTTTGGATAAAGTTGGGAAACTTGTAATGGAATTGTAAATTTCTTCGGGAAATTTGTTAACCTCAAAGCTGGAAGAACCAAAACACAGAACAACGCACAAACAAGCCCAGGAGAAACGAGATTCTAATGTATCATGGTAGAATTCACCCGAAACACGAAATAACGCCAGAAAAAAAACAAGCAGATACAAAACCTGTCAAACCTGCACTCCGCTGGCCACAAGTGTTGCAAGACCGCTGGCAGTTCGGCCGCATCCATGTTGGATTTCGACTGCACTCGCCATTACCTGCCCAGAACTCGCAGTTCTGATTGCTGTCTCGACATTGATCTGTAAAACCCAGTTATTGTGGAAAAAAGCTGAACACACTAATGGCCAATTCATGCGTACAAAATGTATCCGGCACGGCACGTCAGGTCACGTCACGTCTCATTCATCGAGCAAAAAAACAGCAACCTGGCACGTTACGTTATCTTTAGAACATACAGGGTGAGCAAAAAAGGTTAAAATGCTCTCACTGGCTTGTGCTGAGGTGTTTCGAGCTGAAAATTAGAACACTACTAGAAAACAGTTGGGGTTTTTTCTGATTAAATTTTGGTCATGGTATGTTGCCCCTATCACTCACTACAGCAGAATATCTGGAAAACATGAAAAATCGACCAACGTTGTGAAATGCAGAGGCTTGATTTAGCCGTAACAAAGATCAAATGATAAACGTTGGTGAAACCCGAATGTTCACAACACAAAAAAAGATGAAAAAAGCAATACGCACATACAGTAGCATAAAAAATTTCCAAATTCTGAATGGCATTTGAACAGTCTTTGATCACCCTGATGTTTCACTTTAAGTCTGAGCGTGCGTGAGCGGTTCTGCTCAGAACAGATGCGAATTTATCTTTCCAGAGACAAATTGTTATTTCTTTTTTTAATTCATACAATTTGCCACTCTGATATTTTCACCATAGCAGACTGGTTGTTTTCTGCAGTAGATGCAATTCCATTTTCAGTTTTTGCTGCCATCATGGTCAAGTGGACGGCAGAGCAGCGTGTCTGGTCTGCCAATTGGTGGGAACATGCGAATAACTTATCTACAGTTGTTCGACAACTTCGTACAAAATTCAGTTTGACCCCGCGTGACGATACATCAGTTCGGAAATCCGTTTATGAGCAATGCTAAACAGTGAGATTAAGGATAAACATTGTTTTTCGTCAAAAACTGCATTTTTTGAAAATTACACTGTAAAAATGAACTTAAACATGTAAGCCAAATAAAATTTTGATCACAAAAAACTCCCAAAGTGTTTCAACAGTGTTCCAAATTTTAAACCAGGAGGTTCCTTTGTTACAGCTAAATCAACCCTCTGCATTTCACATTTGTCGATTTTTCATGTTTTTCAGATATTCTGCTGTAGTGAGTGATAGGGGCAACATACCATGACCAAAATTTGGTTTTAAAAACCTCCAACTGTTTTCTAGTAGTGTTCCAATTTTCAGCTGGAAACACCTCAGCACAAGCCAGTGAGAGCATTTTAGAATTGGAACCTTTTTTTGGCTCACCCTGTACTTGCTCGTTTATACGCGCATTCATACATGACGTGACGTGACGTTACGTGACGTGCCGGATATTATACGTCGTGCATGAATTGGACTTAAGGATTCTTGAATGACTCAATTATATACTTGTTATACTGTTATTCGGGTACGTTAAACTATGTGTACGTGATATTTTACGTAATGGTTACGTTTTAAATTGGGTAAAACGCGCCCTTTTCTTCTATTGCACGTTAGGATTAATTGGAAATGTCAAATGCGTATATAATTTTCGAAGCAATATGAACTATAAAAGCGATAAGCGTACGATAAGTGCAAAACGTAAAAACATCATCTACAGTATTAACGCTCTAAAATTTCTAGAAAGCATTTCTTTGGAACATTTCTTTTCAACGTTATCGCACGTACAAATCTCGTGCATTGTCAAAGAATTGTCCCCGGTGTCTTACGTTGCAAAACGGGAGTAGTAGCAGTGGTAGCAGATTTTGCGGCGGCAATATTGCGGACAAGAGTGTCTACTAGAGACTGACCTCGGCTGCTTGTCGTCGTCGTTGGACGCGCCGTTGTTGTCCGTGCGGTTGTTGTTCGGCCTGTACAGATATTTTGCGTGCAACCGGAATCAAAAGCACAATTAGCATCGATGGAGAAAATGAAACAGAGGAATGAAGAGACCGTGAGCAAGCATTTTTTGCCCCACAACTAAACAAGTTCGTAATGTCAGAAAGCAAACCGAAAAAGCTCGATACAAAAGATGAAAAAAAAATAAAAACGTTGCGGGCGCTCAAACAAACTTCTCGCTGCGGTGAATGGCCTGCGTCGTCGTGTGGTGCGTTGCGATGGAGCTGATTGGTGAATGTTGGGGAACAATAATCATATTCTACTGGGTTGGCAATAAAAGCGTAACGTAATTTAGAAAAAAATGTACGAACAGAAGACGATCAAATCATTTATGCAACAAAAAAACAAAAGGGTTCAATGATAAAACAAAATTAAACAAAAAATAAAGAAACCGCGCGGTTTTGTTGACACCGACCGGACAAACCTGGAGTAATGCGTGTTGTTGTGGTACTTCGCGTGGTAGCCGGGGGAGGAGAAGGTCCTGAGAGTGCGGGGTTCAAAGAGTAGAAGACAAACAAAAAAACCGCATTTTTGCAGTCATTCATGGCGCAAAAAAACATGCAAAACTTGCAAAAGAGAAAAAGACAAGAACAGAAACTCACGCCGGATAAAAAAATGTGACAAAAACAGTCGACAAAAGTTGAAGTGAAAATTGAAGTGAAATGAAATTGAAGTTGATGTTGAAAGAAAGTTTGCAAAAGAATACATGTAGCACCGACCATGCAATCATGCAATTATAACATCGATTTGTTTTGTCGAAAACTTTCAAAAACACTGAACACAATCTTGCTTCACTAACGGGTTGAGCGCCTTTTCTGAAACTTTCGAAAATCGACACACTTTTCTTGAAGGATGGTGTCGTTTCGAATGAAAAGCAAATGGCTATAGGTCGAAGAAAACCTGGATAATGGACAACTAAGTTCAGCACCAACTTGATGTTGGGCGAGTTCGAACCGTCTGCGGGGGTCGAGTTCGCTGCGTGGTCTGCTGCGTCCGTCCGCACTGGCCGCACGAGATGGCGCAGTTCGGGTTCATCCATGTCGGATTCTGAGTGCACTCGTTGGTGCGATGCCAAAACTCGCAGAACTCGTGGTGATCGCAGCAGCGGCCGCCATTTTCGCATTTGAAATTACGCGTGATCTGGCCGTTGACGCCTGTGCGAATTTGAAAACGCCAGCAGCTTTTCGCAGATGCTCACAGTGTTAAAGGCCCGTTCATACTGACGTATGCGTATACGGTACGGCACGTCACGTCACGTCAGGTCTTGTGTTTTAGCATACTACCGTTCATACAGACGTGCGTATGTGCGGCACGGCACGGCACGTTAGGTCTTGTGTTAATGCATATTACCGTTCATGGAGACGTGCCTTTGACGTACGTCAGCATACGTCAGTATGAACGGGCCTTAACAGCGAACCGGTAGGTGGACAATGGAGGGAAGGCAGAGATGTTGATGTGAACGGAGAATTTCAATTGGAACTTTTAAAAAAGAAACAACATGACTTCAAAAAACACAAAATTTTGGACATTAGTTAAAAAATTGAAAAAACCAATCACTCGATCATGAACTAACCGGTTTCAGTGAATGTTGTCAAGATCACCAAAAATAAAAACAGTACAACGCTTGTAGTAGACATCACAGCTGAACTGACGGTTGGTCGAACTATTTTTTCTCTGTTTCTGGTTTTCGTAGTCATTTTTGAATAAATTCGGAATTTGTAAAAATAAATGGTATTAATTGTTTTTGTCCGTTAAGTTTTTCTGATAATGAAGATTTCGCTGCGTATGGTCGCAGATCGTAAACTGCTATGCTAATATCAGAATCGTAGCATGTGAGATTAAACCAACTACGATGCTCGAAACCAAAGTTTCAAGCTAACGGAAAATTTTGATGGTATTTGGCAAACTGTAATCTGCAGCAGCCGGAAATGGATAATAATTTTGTAACCAGAATGACGTTGAACATGCGAGAAGTTGCAATTTAAAAATAAACACAAAAATAATAGGAAAAGAAGCAATAAAACGTCTTCCCAGTATTCAGGTTTGACACCTCTCTCAGCCGCAAACTCGATTTACAAAATCTGTTTCTGTGAAAGAACGTCTTCAGAACTTTGCGTCGTTTAGCGGCAAAAAACGAACGAAACAGAAAAACTGAATAAAAAGTAAGTGAAAAATCACCCCTCGTTAGATCGTTCCTCAGTAGTTTTTTCTCAATAATGTAAGAAAAATACGGTGCGTGTTTGTGTTTTACTGTGCATGAGTAAAAATTAAATGCATGCGCGAGAGCCAACAGGTTTTTTCAGTGCAAAACCTGTTTTTCACTATTCAGTTTATCAAATAATACTCTGCAAGATTTGTGAAACAAAACGTCAAAGCCTCTGTTTTGCCGAGTTGATTGCAAATCACAAAACAGGTCAATTTTTTTAAGCTCCAACGCACTTCAAATCGATGTTGGTCAACAAAACATTCGGAGCTTCCAAGATTTCTCTGTCGTCTAAAAAAGCGACCACAAGTTAAAAGCAGCGCGTGCAAAGAGTAACACATGTAGTAATAAGATTACCTTCGATGATTTATTCTCAGCAAATAGAAATGGAACGTTGGAAGTCAGAAACGATAAAATTCGAAATAAACTCCTGCATGAAAAACAATGAATGTTTATTTTGTAGTCGGAAGGAAAAACGCGCGCGGTCGTGTGATTTTTTACACTCTTTTTTGTTTTGTTTGTAAGAATTGGGAATTAGAAGTAAATAAAATTGCGAATCTATAGAAATCAAGAAAAACCTGTTTGGTGCTGTGACAAGCTGTCAGGCTGGTCGTGTACAGGCTTCACTGTACAGTGCGTGCACAACCTGTATGAACACTTTTATGCAAAATTATGCCTTTCAAGGAAAGTCTGCAAGTGAGCGGTAAATTTCTACGCTTTTTAAACGGGAGCATTGCCTTTCTGACAAATTGTTCCGATTGAAGTTGGCAGAAGCTACATTGTAGCCGGTCAAACACGCCGATATTTTGCAATTTATTTTGGTCTTTTTTAATATTCAACATAACACGCTCTTCTAGCAGTGTTAAACTTGAAAAATGAACTGACTTCATTTGCTTTACCACAGACTAGCACACGCCTTTTTACCAATTAAGTTTCACAGCTCAATGAAACTAAAGCAGTTGAGCTTCGAGCAAAAAAGTAAAAAAGTAGGTAAGTTTAAACAATAGCTAAAATAAACAAAACAATTAAACAAAAATAGCTTAGCTTCTATAGCATCACACCACAAAGTACACAAAGTAGCGCCCAATAATATTTTACCGCGACATATCTGGTGGATACAAACGTAAATCACATAAACTCTGATGAATGGACGACGGGCAATGTTTTTTAACCATGGCTAACCCAGGAGAGTCCGCAGACACACTTTAAATTAGGTTTTTTTTTCGAGTTTTTCTGTTATTTCACCCTCTAAACATGACTCGACCCCCCCCCCCCCGCCCTAAACGCACGGACAAGATTCTAACAATACGGTGCGACCGAGGCCACGAGTCCGAGACTCAATGCGCGCAAAGACACACCGTAGGCAGGCACAACAGTTTCATGCATGACGCGGGAATTCAAAATTGGTAAAATGATCCGAGTCCCTGAAGTGGGGCTGCATCACTCCGGCTGTATTTTGAATTGCCACAAAAAAATAAAAGTGGTTTATTTTCCACGCCTACAAACGCACTGCAGAACCCAAAAAATTGATAAAACAAAGATAAACAAAACAAATAAAAAAAGCACAAATTAGTTTTCCCACAGCACTTGATGAAAGACCAGCTGTCCTAAACTTGACCACGCCGGTCTTTTGATTGAACCTGGAGTCAGTCAGTCAGTACTATATGTCTGGAGGATGATCAAACAAATAAATTGGGTGTTGAAAATAATTTGAAAAAGAACAAATTTGAAAATTTCAAAAAAACTGTTAAATCAGAAACCGCTGAGCAATGTTTACAGTGTGTTCATTTAACAGCAAATTATGAGTAAATTTTTGCAAGCAACTGTTTCACTCGCGCAAGAGCATGCACTACTGAAAAAAATGTTGTTTTTGTGTAAAAAGTGCGTTTGTGTTATGCAGTTGTGCAATATGTCGTATTACATACTCATTGTAGCTGACTTACGCACTATGCTGTTGTTTTTCTGTCTTGCATACTTTTTTAATGAGTTTCCGCGCCCCAGAAGTACTTATAACATTTGAAAACAATGAAAACTAAATGTTGTTTCCCTGTAGCGTAGTAGTAAGTAGTAGTAGTGATAGATGTTTTTTCTTTGCATTTCCAGTGCGAATAAAGTCGTTTCGTAAAAAAACTTTATGATATTATCTTTCATTTTGGTCCCGGTTCTCTATACCTTTGCACACAGGGATAGGAAAAACGTTTCAAGAATCCGCGGGAATTCAAAATTGGGTTACGGTAGCTGACGAAAGACGTCGGATGACGTCATGCGCCTGGTTTGGTGTCCGGCTTTTCCCCAACGCGTGAAACTTTTGTGCACGCGGTCTTCCTGTAACGATAATAATATAATTTGTTGGTCTCGTTCTTAATTACTAAACAGAGATGCAGAGCTGTCAGCATTGCAACAAGAGTAACCAACTCGACTTCTATTCTGATCGTTTTCCAGGAGATGAATAGTTTGAAAATGAATATTGCGACACCACCATAATAAACTTGTTAAATTTCAGATTGCTGCCCGTGTGTTTTGAAACATGCATAGCAATGGCTTGGTTGGTTTCAATTTCAGTAGTATGCCGAATTCTACGGCAAACAACAAAGCTGGATGGCAATTGGTCGCCACTCAAAACCAACTCGTTTTCAGAAAAAAATGCAACAGTTTTTTTTTCATTTGTAATTTTTATCATCCATGCATATTCTACATGGTTTGTAAGCAGCGCTTGGTACATGGAGGTGTTTGTTTGTTGCGTATTCGTGTAAATTGTTTTTCACGCTTATATGTGCAGTCAAACATGTGAAACAGGTATACGTGTTTTTAAAATTCCCAAAAAAACACGGACAAAATGTAGCTGGTTTTTATGATCTCTCTCCAACCACTCTCCACTCTCCAACAACCAAGTTATATGCATATCAAAACAAAATATGTGAAAGGTTTGTTTCATAAACTGGAATCAAAGAGACGAAATTCGTCTATTTTGATAAAAGGGCGCATGGAAATTGATGATGCAACCAAAAGTTACATGCGCAGGGAATCTGATAAAAATTGACGCTTGCAATTTGTTTACATCATGCAAGCAATCGCTGGTCAGCTGTCGAAAACCCGTTTTTTTTCACGAACAGCTTGTGTTTGTTGGTTGTCATGTTGGTTGACAATGGCACAGGATCACACGTCACAGAAATACACCACCCTTAAAATTGGCGAGGCGAGCTGTTTTGCTGAAAACTGCTAATTTTTTGTGCTATTCTTTCGGAAATATATTGCTAATTTTGCCATACTTGGTTAACGTTTGGTTAATTTGAAACGTCTTTTCTTTTCTAATTGACTGACGAATAAGTTCATTATTTTTGCGCTGCAATTTTCGGAAAAAAAGTGATGTGCAACATGGCCGACCATAAAAACGTACTCAGTTTGTTGCAAGTTTTAGAACAAATCTTAACTTGTGAAACACTCTGATTATAGCGAGTGATTATTCTATTAACGGGTAAAGATCAATGTGAGAAACCGATGATAAAATCACACTTTTCATGTTTTTAAAAATGTTCTCCCCTGAAAATGTACAAATAGACTCGTGGTCAATTGAGCGGAACTAAAACAAGACCAGACAACATGTGTGCTGTGCAGACGCTCACCGCATAAACTTGCCAATTAATTGCAAAAAAACGGTGAAACCAAGGCTTATCACATAAATAATGAAAAAGGGGCAAGAATGTTTCGAAGATGTGTGCTGCAATGTTGAGAGTGTTAAAACAACCATCTTGCAGTGACCACAATATGACGAGCAAAGTTTTACGACACACACACAAATTATTGTATGAAAAACAGATTCAAATCACATGAGTTGTTTCGACAGTTTTTTAAAAGTTTTCAATGAAATTTTCGCAAAACTTATCAACTACCATATGCTTTCCTTTGTGTGTGGTCATTCAGTGCACAAACAATAAATACAGTTCTCCCCACCACTACATCATTAAGAGTGGTGCAACCCATCAAAACTGTGCAAAGTACATTATCAAAAGTGTGCAACCAACATGAATCTGGGTAAAACTTAAAAAAGAGCTGACAGCATGTGCTTTTATGGGTTTGTGGGGCGCTAAAAATATTTATGCTCAAACAAGCACGACTGAAAAAGAAAAGAAACTTATATGCGCGCTTCAGATTCATTCTTAAATTTTATAAAAAAAACTAATTCTCAAATTCATTGACAAGAAGTCATTAGGGAAAAAAGTAAAAACGTATGACTTATTTAGCCCTCTAGATCTGCAGTTTCATTGGGGATAGCCAGGTCATTCTTCAAATGCAGAATAATTTATGCAGACAACGAGGATTCTTAAATGAAATACGGTACTCGCAAAAGTTTGAACGCAACACATGGTTTTTGTCTCAAATATTTCTCACCTACGCAATCAAGCTCACAACAAAGAATGTCCAAAAACATTTAAAAAAAGCAAGCCTGATCGAACCCGATTGTTTTCACCCTAACCCAAACCAAACCACGCTTCTGCGAATTTCTGCGTGAAATTTCTCACTTGTAGCAATACCGGAATGCAATATCAAATACATGTGGCGAAGTTCACACGACATCAACCTCTGCACAATTTTAACCATGCCCACTCTTCAATGTTCTTGCAACGCTTCGCGCGCGCACTTTTTTTTGTCGAAAAATGCGAAAGGCTTTTGTCTCTCAGACTCGCGGTCCGAAGTTTACGACCGTTTTACACGCCGACTAGTTTTTTTCGCACAAGCTGTTTAGATCTTTTTCAGTATATTTCGAAACCATGACAAATCAACACGTATGTATATGAAATGTTGATGCAAACGTTTTGCCATTCTGAAGGCAAAAACAAATCCGCATATCGTGAAACGCTGTGGAGTCTAAAAAATGTCATTTCCTCGCGCAGTGTGGGTGGTCGCGCGGTGAGCTAGACAGAAAATTGCGAAAATCGTTTTTTTTGGAAAGTACGAAGAACAGGATTAGCTGCATGTGGTCACCCTCGTTCAATCGGACTCAAAATTAAAAGCGATCAGTTTTGACAACCCGTTGACGTCCTAATCGCAAAACGTGTCGTTTTTCTTGTTGTTGTTGTTGTTGTTGTTGTTGATGTCGTTTTGCAAAATCATGAAGTTACAGAACGTGAGATAATTTTCGTCAGCAAACAGCTTTCGTTTTTGAAAGCAACAGTTGTTGTTACCAGAAAAGCTGTAAATGAGCGGGAATGAGAGAATTTCTGTGCGATTGAGGAAAATCAAAATAAAGATAGACAAACTCACAAAAAAACAAGCAAGGAAACAGTCTGCTGCCACAGCAATGTAAGTCATAAATTACACACGGTCTCAACAAAAAGCGCACAACTTCTAGTTACATAATCGAAACAACTCAAAAAATATTACAATAAATAATCATCCACTTGAGACACAAATGTCATCTGTGATATTCAGTCACCTTTTCAACCTTCACATACAGTTCGTCGTCTTGATTCGAATAAAAAAAAGTGAAGCATAAGTTTTTTGAAGATGTGTCTTTGGCGTGTGACAAGTTTAGTTTATTTTCAAACTTGTTTTGTCGACCAACAATTTTAGATGTAGTATATACTCATAAATTGTGAACTTGTCAGTCGTTTTTTTCGCGCTTGCTGCGCGCAACGCTAAAAATTGGCCCAGGTTAGCAAAACTTTGGTGTTATTTCTGAAGTCCAAGCGTGTCCATACAATCAATTGTTATTGTTCCAATTAAAACATTCTTTTCTAGAAAACTCCGAAAACTTGAGTTTTTTTTGTCAAACCAGTTTTGCTCACATATAATAATGCTCTTTCGAAACTTTGAACAAATACCGTATATAATAAACAAAGTGTCGCATGGAAAAAGTGGTCGAAAGAAAAAATTATAACTTTTTCAACAAGGTTTCAAAACTAACACACAAGCAAGGTTTTTTCATTTGAAAAGAGATGCGCTCACGAGTTCAAGTGTCAAGTTGGGGGCAGTTCAATTGCTCAAATTGGTTTTGGTAGGTATATAAAAAACTGTTTCAATAAAACATAGTTATGGGGTTATGGGTGATAGATTGCTAGTCTCATCAATACTGTGTGAAATAAAAGAAAACCATTGCGAATAACTGTTTTTAAACAAAATGACTGGTGAAATGTAGAAATCAGTGTTTTCAAAATTTCATTTACGAAATGGATGTGCACGAATCACCACGACCGATGCTCGGTTTCACCAGCCAGTATGTTGTCATTGTACCCTTGCCCTGAACAATCGAAAAGAATAGTAACAAACGTTTATGGAAGCTGGAAGAACTGTGTGAAAATTCCATTCTTTCGAGATAAAAACAGAATGGTTTTTGCTCAAAAAGGTCAGCTCACACCGAATAAAAACGTCCGAAGTGGTCTGTTCGGTGTCCGTGTCCGCCGCGGTGTCCGGTCCTTCCGGAAATAAAAGTATCGCCGCAAAAAAAGCCGAGCGTGTATGGTTTCGCTACTCACTGCTGATGATGAGTTATGATGCATTCATGAAGCAGTATTTAATGACCGCGCAGCTACCTATGTATGTTGTAACAGCGCTAAAATTATGTATGTTGTAAAATGCCGCTTTACTTTTAGTTCCCGTCCGTCACACCGTGCGGTATACAGGCCACCCTGGCGGACCGGACACCGGACACACCACTTCGGACTCTTTTTCTTGTTCATCGTGTCCGTTCATTGTTCGGACCGACCTTCACTTCGATCTGTCCGCGTAGCTTCGTGATGAACGCTCCATCGTGGTGTTCATGTAGGTGGCGCTCGGTGTCGCTGCTGATCTGAGCGTGGTAGTCTGCGAACAAAAGACGGGCGCGAAACATGAATTTTAGTTTTTTTTGTAGAACCGCAGAGCATGAAACAGATAGCGTTCACGAAGTGCGACGATCTGATGCAACGAACGAATGAACGGTGATTTAAGGCGATGTTTTTAGAGGGCTAATCCAGAAAAGCGTATAGAACGCCGTCGTGTGGGGCGCCCATCGAGTTTTCTGTGTCATTACATGCCTATAAATGCCTCGGCGGGGCTCGATGCCCCGAACGCACACGCACAAATGACTGTCTAACGCGCTACCACCTAGGCCACGAGGGCAACGTGCCACGTGGCTCATGGCGGCAAATTGCATCAGCAGCAGCAGCAGCACGTTTCCACAAAAAAAACATTGACAAAAAAAACTAAAGTTGCCAACGAAGCCTGCATGTTTAGTTTCCTGGTCAGTTTTGTTTTGCGCCGTCGCAGCGGCTGAACAGAACTTCAATCAGGCTATTTCACGGTGTACGGCAATAGTGGCGAATGAGTTACAAGCGGTGACAATAGTGCCGGTTCTCTTACGCATAAAAAGGTGTCCGAACATAAAAAGGTGTCCGAACATAAAAAAGGTGTCCGAACATAAAAAGGTGTCCGAACAAATGTCCGGTGTCCGGTCCTGTTACCTCCGTGCCGCGCGTTGTGTTCCGTAAAAAACAGTGGCATCGCACCAAACTCGGCGTTTTGGGTCACTTTTCTTGCCGGGGCCCGGACACCGCGCGCCGAACAGCCAGGTGGAAAAGCGACACCGGACACCGGTTCGGACACCTTTTTACTTTTCATTTTACAAAAAAAGTTTCTTTTTACCAGCGCCTGTCGAGTTCATCCGGGACGCCGTGTTGACAGTGTTGCCGAACAGACAGAAACGCGGCGCACGCCGTCCAATGATGCCACCGACAACGCTGCCTGGAACAGAAACTGGCAAAATACGCAGTCAAAGCACATAAAGCACATGATGATGAATTGGGTGCAGGTTGATTTATTCTGACTCAGGCATACAAAAACACGGGCTGTTTCGGCAAGTGTTTGTTCATTGAAAACTCGAAATCAGCTTGTGATTTTTTTAGTTTGTTTGATTTCTGGCGCCTTGCAATAAGGTTCAGC
>JASANC010000544.1:0-11661 GCA_030248135.1 Theristus sp. LFF4_11 | reverse complement strand
TACCACGAATGGCATGCGGTCGATCCGGTACCGGTCGATCCGGCATAGCCGATCCGGTACTGGATCGATCCGGTACTGGTCGATCCGGTACCTGGCAATTTTCTAGGGCGGTCGATCCGGTACCGGTCGATCCGGTACCTGGCAATTTTCAACTGTTTTAGCATTCAATTCAATTTGTTTCTGATTTGTTTTCCATTTTTCTTCGTTTCTCTCATTTTATCTGATGTCTGAAACATTTTACCGCAGGTTTTTTCGCGGGAAATATGAAAATAAAAACAACAGACATTTTTCCTCAACTCCAAAAGAGAACCGAATCAGTCTTCATATTTTTATTTTCTTCTCCTTTTTTGCTGAGCTGATAATTTTGCAAATTTTCACCGTCTTGGAGCTTTATTCTTCTGGAAAATAGTTCAGAAAATAAAAAAAACATATGGTACACTTGCTTTGCTTTTTTCAGAATCAGATTACGATTACCAAAACCAACCAAGTGTCGCTCGCAAGTCGTCGTCGTATATCGTATCATCAACAATCGTATCAACAATCAACCAAAGAAAAATCGAAAACATAACGAATTGAACGCTAAAAACCCGTAAAACAGCTGAAAATTTCAATTGGTACCGGATCGACCGAGTACCGGATCGACCTGGTACCGGATCGACCGCCCTAGAAAATTGCCAGGTACCGGATCGACCGGTACCGGATCGACCTACAGCCAATACGAATATACAATAAACTTCGGAACACTTTTTGAACATTTGACACATTGCGTTGAAACATTTGAAACAAGTTGCATTGCGCGAGCGCTGTTGTCACGATTTGCTTGAATAGAAACAGATAAAGCATGGATAAAAATACATGATAACTTAATTTTCATTCTTAAAATTGTGCAAAAAATAAAAAAAAAAAAAAAAAAAAAAAAAAAAAAAAAAAAAAAAAAAAAAAAAAAAAAAAAAAAAAAAAAAAAAAAAAAAAAAAAAAAAAAAAAAAAAAAAAAAAAAAAAAAAAAAAAAAAAAAAAGAAAAAGACTTTATTTTTTTGTGAAAAGACTTAAAAACCTAACGAAATACCTCAAAATCTTTATTCGGGTTCAAATTTGCTTGCGTCTGCGCGGTCGTGGCAGTGGTGCCAAAAAGACCACCTGGCCGACCGAAATTACTCGGTTGTTGACCAAACATTTTGTTTTTGATGTTTTTCTGTTGGATTTGATGACTTTACTAAAAAATAAAAAATAAAAAATCTGTGTGACAAATTTCAGTGAACATGTCTGTATTTTTCCTGAAGCTTCGTTACTAAAGCGCCGCGCACCAAAAGCTTCATTACTAAAGCGCACGCGCACGGCTGCCCTTCTTTTCTAAAATCCGCTTCAGGTAAAACACGCTCGTTGTCAGACATTGCTAAAACGGACCTAATTCAAATCTTAATCCTAAAGCCTAATCCTAAGCCAAACCTGATCCTAACCTAATCCTAACCTAAGCCAAGCCTTTTCAAGAAGGAAGATGTCAGAACAATTGCGTTTTGAACAAGTTTTTGTTGAGGCCGGAGCGTGTGCAGGCGCGCTAATGGATCATGAGCATGAGCATGCCGATGCCCGTGCGCGTGCGTTTAAAAAGAAGCGCCAGGCACGCGCACGGCATTGGCATGCTCATGCTCATGATGCACTAGCGCACGTGCACACGCTCCGGTCCCAACAAGAACTTGTTCAAAACGCAATTGCTCTGACATCTTCCTTCTCCAAAAGGCTTGGCTTAGGTTAGGGTTAGGTCAGGATTATGTTTAGCTTTGAATTAGGCTTTAGGATTAGGTTTTGGTTTAGGCTAGTTTAGGCAACGTCTGCCAACATTAGGGTTGCCCTTCTTTTCTAAAAACCGACAAGCTCGTTCTTGGACATTGCTAAAACGGACCTGATTCAAATCTTAATCCTAAAGCCTAATCCTAAGCCTATCGTAGTCCTAACCTAATCCTAACCTAAGCCAAGCCTTTTCAGGAAGTAAGATGTCAGAAAAATTGCGTTTTGAACAAGTTCTTGTTGGGGCCGGAGCGTGTGCACGCGCGCTAGTGGATCATGAGCATGAGCATGCCGATGCCCGTGCGTTTTAAAAAAGAAGCGCCAGGCAACATTAGTGGTTTGTTTTAGTACGACAAGCCAACGATTTGTATACATACTTAAAAGTGATTTTTTTGATTTCTGATCAGAGGTTGCTTGCAATGAGTCGTTGTAGGTTCCTAATCCTAAACCTAATCCTAATCCTAAGCCAAGCCTTTTTGATAAGGTGAAAATGATCAATTTAGTTTTTGCATTTTTTTCTTTCCTGTGTTAAAGGGCAGGGTTCCAAAAAAGCAAACAGGACGAACATCATTGAAAATACACTGTAACATGTGAACATCGATATTTTTATTTTATTATTTCATTGCCAAAATCACTTCGTGTGGTTTAATATTGTTCGTGCTGGCGAAAATTCTCCGGGCCGGAATTCTCCGGGCCGGAATTCTTCGGGCCGGAATTCTTCGGGCCGGAATGAGCGGGCCGGAATTCTTCAGGCCGGAATTAGCGGGCCGGAATTGTACCCCCCCGGGTTAAAATATACACATGGTTTTGTTATCTCATGGTGTTTTTATACACCATGGTTTTTTTAATATTCACCGGGGGGGTACACCTAGAGATGTAAGGGTCAAAAAAAAAATTTTTTTTTTAATTTTTTTTTTTAAAAAAAAAGTAAAAAAAAATGAGCATTTTTTTTTTATTTTTTTTATTAAAAATTTTTGAAATTTTTTCTTTAATGTGCCCTGAAAATGCCGTTTTTGGCATAATTTTTCGAAAGTTCAACAAAAATTTTCTTTGACTTTACCTTGTCACTTAGTCTTCAACGCTGCAGGTGGTATTCTGGATTGATTTATCGACTGTTTTCAGCCTTGGTGAGTGATGATCGACTCGCGCATAGAAGTACTTGAGCGTCGCAAAGGCTAGTTCAACAAATTCCGATGTCGCTAAGGTGAGATAGAAGCAGAGAACTCACATTTACGCATCGTTTGTCCAGATCTCGAAAGGTGGAAATTGCACTGTCTGCCACTGCAAGCGTAACTTCGTTGGTTGCTCGTTGCTGTTTCGCCTCGTGTCGTCAGCGTGATCACACCGGTTTGTTGTGGAACTTGTTTCCATGTTATTTGAGGTGAATTGAGAGGCAAAACACGAGACGTGATGTCGTCGGTGGGAAAATGGGGTCGCCGAAACCAAGTCTGAAATTTTCACCCTCCTCCCATATGAGTGGGGGTCATATGGTAAGTCGGTGGCTCCTCAGATGGTGATATTCGGACTCCCTGAAAAATTCTGAACAACTTTCATTTTTTAAAAAAAAAATTTAAAAAAAAAATTTTTTTTTTTTAAAAAAGAAAAAAAATAGAAAATTTTTTTTTTCTTGCCATCTCTCGGTACACCCCCCCAGAGCACCAGAGACCGTCGGGTGGGGGGGGGTGGGGGGCACCGTGCCAACCCCCCCACAAACCGGGCACCCCCCCATCGTACCCCCCCCCCTCGAAAATTTGGCCGACGACACCCCCCCCACCCCCCATGAAATTTTGTCTGGCGGACACCCCCCCCCCCACAATTTTCTGCACACCCTAAAATTTTTTTCGAAAATCATGATTTTTTGTCTATAACGGCCCTACTATAAGCTGACTCGATGATCACTTGACCCTCTTCCGTGTAATTGCAACGATTGTGCAGCAACTGTTCGCGTTGTTCCTTCAAAATTTAAGCGAAAAATTATCACTCCCCTTAAGGCTGCCGCCCTCCCCGCAGAGCAGCGTGGGCCAAAATAAATTCGGGGGTTGGTCGGCCGACCAATGTGAGGGGGGGGCCTGGTAACGATGGGCCCCGCCCGGGTCATCTGTTCCCCCCCCCCCATGATAAATTTTCGCTGCCCTTTGAAGGAATTTTGCTGCAAAAAAGTAATGAAGATGGTAAGATTAGATAATTAAAAAAAATGTTATTTTAAAAGGGGGGGGGGGGTGCCGGCGGGTGTGGCCATGAGGGGGGGTAGATGGGGGGGCGGTTTGGGGGGGCTCGGTGCGGTTTCCCCCCCCCCCCCCCCCCCCCCCCCCCGACGGTCTCGGGTGCTCTGGGCGGGTGAACCTAGAGATGTCAAGAAAAAAAAATTTTCTATTTTTTTTCTTTTAAAAAAAAAATATTTTTTTTTAAATTTTTTTTTTTAAAAATGAAATTTGTTCAGAATAGGGTCAGGGAGTTACCATCTGAGGAGCACCGACTTACCGCAGACCCCCACTATATGGGAGGAGGGTGAAAATCTTCAGGACTTGGTCGGCGACCCCATTCCCGACGACATCACGTCTCGTGTTTTGCCTCTCAATTCACCTCAAATAACATGGAAACAAGTTCCACAACAAACCGGTGTGATCACGCTGACGACACGAGGCGAAACAGCAACGAGCAACCAACGAAGTTACGCCTGCAGTGGCAGACAGTGCAATTTCCACCTTACGAGAGCCTGAAAAACGATGAGTAAATGTGAGAACTCTGCTTCTAACTCACCTTAGCGAGGTTGGCTTGTCGTACTAAAACAAACCACTAATGTTGCCTGGCGCTTCTTTTTTAAAACGCACGGGCATCGGCATGCTCATGCTCATGATCCACTAGCGCGCGTGCACACGCTCCGGCCCCAACAAGAACTTGTTCAAAACGCAATTTTTCTGACATCTTACTTTCTGAAAAGGCTTGGCTTAGGTTAGGATTAGGTTAGGACTACGATAGGCTTAGGATCAGGCTTTAGGATTAAGATTTGAATCAGGTCCGTTTTAGCAATGTCCAAGAACGAGCTTGTCGGTTTTTAGAAAAGAAGGGCAACCCTAATGTTGGCAGACGTTGCCTAAACTAGCCTAAACCAAAACCTAATCCTAAAGCCTAATTCAAAGCTAAACATAATCCTGACCTAACCCTAACCTAAGCCAAGCCTTTTGGAGAAGGAAGATGTCAGAGCAATTGCGTTTTGAACAAGTTCTTGTTGGGGCCGGAGCGTGTGCACGTGCGCTAGTGCATCATGAGCATGAGCATGCCAATGCCGTGCGCGTGCCTGGCGCTTCTTTTTTAAAACGCACGCGCACGGGCATCGGCATGCTCATGCTCATGATCCACTAGCGCGCCTGCACACGCTCCGGCCTCAACAAAAACTTGTTCAAAACGCAATTGTTCTGACATCTTCCTTCTTGAAAAGGCTTGGCTTAGGTTAGGATTAGGTTAGGATCAGGTTTGGCTTAGGATTAGGCTTTAGGATTAAGATTTGAATTAGGTCCGTTTTAGCAATGTCTGACAACGAGCGTGTTTTACCTGAAGCGGATTTTAGAAAAGAAGGGCAGCCGTGCGCGTGCGCTTTAGTAATGAAGCTTTTGGTGCGCGGCGCTTTAGTAACGAAGCTTCAGGAAAAATACAGACATGTTCAATGAAATTTTTCACACAGATTTTTTATTTTTTATTTTTTAGGTAAAGTCATCAAATCCAACAGAAAAACATCAAAAACAAAATGTTTGGTCAACAACCGAGTAATTTCGGTCGGCCAGGTGGTCTTTTTGGCACCACTGCCACGACCGCGCAGACGCAAGCAAATTTGAACCCGAATAAAGATTTTGAGGTATTTCGTTAGGTTTTTAAGTCTTTTCACAAAAAAATAAAGTCGTTCTTTATTTTTTGCACAATTTTAAGAATGAAAATTAAGTTATCATGCATTTTTATCCATGCTTTATCTGTTTCTATTCAAGCAAATCGTGACAACAGCGCTCGCGCAATGCAACTTGTTTCAAATGTTTCAACGCAATGTGTCAAATGTTCAAAAAGTGTTCCGAAGTTTATTGTATATTCGTATTGTAGGATTATACATGCGCACAATCTTTGTCGTTTATTTTTGTTGAGATTCGGATGCTGTGTTGAACTTGTTGTTTTCATTTCATTTTATTTCGCGACTCGTCATTTTCATTGCAGGTTCCGTCACCGCCAAACGACACAATTCAGGCATTGAAGTTCAGTCCCGCAAGTGTTCCCACCAATTTTCTGGCATCTGGCAGTTGGGACAACAATGTATTTATGACTAGGGTTGGCACAGGAAAAAAAACCGGTTTCTTTTCCGTTTTAAAACCGGTTTTTTTTCAGTTTTTTTTCTGAAAAAATAAAGAACCGGTTTTTTACCTTAAAAATTTTCAAACTTCGTGGTCAAAAATCACAATTCTTCGTTTGATTGATAAAATGTAAAATGATGTTTTTGAAAAAACGGTGCAGTGAACTGTGTCGAACTGAACTGGTGAAGCATCATTTTGCAGAAGCTTTTGTGCTAAGGGTCAAGTGAAATACGATGAAGACAAGGTGACTGCTAAACTAAGTGCATACTGCATATGCAGACTAACTGACGATGTTATCGATTTGCAATTGCAAAAGGTAACTGATGAAATGTTATTTTTCGAACGCAATCCGCTACCGGTTTCACTTTGCAGTTCTGCAAATCTCGCCCCCTAATCGGGGTCAGCTATCCGTTCTCCTTGCAACCGTCCCTCCCCGCTCTCCACACGGTCACACCTACACGGTCACTGCCCAGTCTGGGGTGTTTTCAATTTATTGAACGTGCTGCCCTGGAAACCAATAAAAGCGAAATTGATTTGATGAGCGATGATGATGATGAAAAAAAATGAGCGAAAACAAAAAATTGGATAGCATTGGGTGGCAAAAGTAGCAAATTGGGTCGGTTGTATGCCCGAAAAAAGCATTTTACGCTACTCAAAATCACTAATTTTGATGTATTTCCTATTTTTAGTTCGAGAAGTCAAGTTCTGGAAAGATTAGGAGCTGGGAAGCATTCGGTTTTTTATGGTTTTAAAACGGTTTTAAAACGGAAAAGAAACCGGTTTTTTTCCCTGGCAATATAAAAAACCGGTTTTTTACCAACCCTATTTATGACCTATTTTTTAAACGTGTCCCACTGAAATGACGTCATGTGCCGCCAGACATGCGCTTGCCGTTCACAGCAAACCAGACTTTCTGTTTAGCCGATTTCTTCCCGTAAACAAATGGCGAATGTCGAATCAGTTACAACACCAAACTGACATTTTAGTGCCTGTATTTTGACAAACGGCGTTTTTAAAGCAAATGACGTCATTTTAGTCCGGACACGTTTAAATAAATCCACAATAGACTTTTTTCAAATTACATTCGTTTAGCTTTGAAGAAGAAACATTTACAAAACTAAACTCTTGAACCAGGTACGAATCTGGGAAGTGAATGCGGACGGGACAGCGGCTCCAAAGGCAGAACAGAACGTGAACGGGCCTGTATTGGAAATTGATTGGTTTGATGTTCGTTTGTCGTCTTGTCTTGTGAAAAAGCTTTGAAGAGCTCAGACAATGACGTAGCTTTTCTTTTTTTTACTTTTTGCAATCACAATATGCTCACAGTACCGTGGAAACAATAAATCATGTGCGTGCAATCAGCTGATTGACTGCTTCTCAATTGGACTCCATGAAGGCTTCATCGAGGCCGATACAGCCATTTAGCATGCCATAATGCACACATTGTTCTCGTGTTTTCCCGTTGAACTGTTCGTTTCAAAAATCCAGGACGGCACAAAATTGTTCATTGCGTCTGCGGACAAGACAGTGCGTGCGTGGGATCTACAGTCGAATCAGATGATCACCATGGGACAAGTTGGTGCTGCCGTTCTCCTTTTGTTTTCATGCGATGAAACTTGCTGATATTTTTCTGTAAGCGGCTGAAAGCTTGCACACTGCAGCATGATCAACCGGTGAAAACGTGCCACTGGGTGAAATCGCCGAACAGCAGTTTTCTGATAACTGGCTCCTGGGATAAAACGCTTCGAGTGAGTTGAGACAGTGATGCAGCGGATAGATGTGTATGGGAGCCATTTTCATGCCTGTTCCTAGTAGGTGCCAAGCCGGCCTTAAAAGGGGTAACCTGGTAGGTGGAAATGCTGAATGGATGAAAATGGATGATTTGATCGAATGGCCGCTCAAAATTTGGGGCAACGGGGTAGACGATGCCTGTTCCTCGTTAGGCTACGGAACAGAGATGACAGGCTCCCGTGCATGTCTGCCAGGAGACGAAAATCGGTTCAATGATTATTCACAGACACTGTGCACTCATCCATCGAACATCCATTGTGACAGTTGTTCGTTTGTTTTTTAGTTCTGGGACCCCCGTTCGCCCGGTCAAGCGGCATCCACCATCAACTTGCCCGAGCGCGTCTACTGCGCCGATGTGGTCTGTTGTGTTTCGAGTCGTTGAATGAACTTATCGGTGAAAGCGATGTAATATAACGCTTGTGTGATGTAATATAACGCTTGTGTGATGTAATATAACGCTTGTTTGATGTAATAGCGATGTGATTTGCTTTAAGTCCAAAACTTGTGTTCCATTTTTTTTGTTCAGCATTTCCCGATGGCTGCAGTTGGCACCGCAGACCGGCACATCATCGTCTACAGGCTGGATGCCGGGCCGCAGGAGTTGAAACGCATCGAATCTCCGCTGAAATTTCAGGTTTGTGGACTCGACTGCGAATGAATCGTTTTTGTTTGAAATCAGCATTATTTTTCTAGCATCGTTGCATCGCGATCTTCAAAGACAGAACGAGCGGACTGCCGTGCGGTTTTGCGCTTGGATCGATCGAAGGTCTGTTTTTGAGTAACAGTTCAATGAAATTTTGTGACATTGAAACAAAATTTGCGTGGTAAATTTTGTCAAATTAATAGCGGACAAAGTATTCCAATGATCCAAATGAATGAAACAGGTCGAGTGGCGATACAATATGTCGAGGCGGCTGATCCGAAGCACAATTTCACCTTCAAATGCCATCGATCCGCCGAATTGAACAACGGGTTTCAGGACATTTTCGCGGTTCGTGCTTGTTCAGCAGCAGCATTGTGCCGGTTTCTGACTTGTGCTGCATCTGTTTCCCGTTCGTTACACCCGTGCGAGAGTGTGGGTGTGGCTGTGGTGCACGTGGGCGTCCACGGGCATGCTAGTCTAGCGACAAGTGCATCACATGCATCATCATAGGCTGTTGAGATGCCACGGGAGAGAAGACGGTTTTTTAGTTTGGCGAGGCGAGACAGGCACAAATCGACAAGACCGGAGAGAAACGTCTCTTGGCAGCCACCCTAACCAGCTGGCATGACAAAACCGTTTGATTGTTTGGCCGCAATTGCTGCAGGTGAACGACGTCGCGTTGCACCCGGTCTACGGCACGCTGGCCACCGTCGGCTCGGACGGTCGCTTCTCGTTCTGGGACAAGGACGCACGCACGAAACTGAAGACGAGCGAGCCGATGAGTGCGCCGATCACACGGTGCTGCTTCAACGGCAGTGGCGAGGCGTTCGCGTATGCCGTCGGCTATGACTGGTCAAAGGTATGGGCGTTGAGGGCGGTGCGCACAACATTGTGCTCTGTTGCGCCATTTCGATTGTTTCATTTGGTTTTTATGTGTTGCTCTTGGCACGGGATGTTTGTTCTCGTGATTTGTTTTTGTAGTTTTGTGTATGGGTGGGGTTAGCACATTTACAGTTTCGCACAGTTTTACATAAACGTGCGTGTTCCTGTTTAGGGTCACGAATACCACAATCCTCAAACGAAGAACCAAGTGATGGTGAGGCCGTGTTTCGAAGAAATGAAGCCACGCCAGAAAAAGTGATCCATTCCTCACCGTTGTATTTTGTTTGTAACGTTTCTCTTTTGTTTCTTGTAGTACATTTGGCTGTTTGTTGTTTTTTGTTGTTATTGCTTGTGTTGTGCTGTACCAAATCTAAGTAAGCAAAAAGCAACAAAACTGATTTTATTCAAAGTACGAGTATTATTTTACACGAACTGTTGATCTGTCATATAAAGCTGAAATTCACCTGGATTTTTAAATTCTGCACACCGCGTCACACTTCTTTCACATTGCACACACATTTCAAAAACCGTTCTCCAAATCACAACTTCACACGTTTCATAACAAAAAACAAATAAGGCTTGCCTGCACCACACAATTAATGAAAACTGACTTGCACAAAGATCACTCGCCCGCCAATCAAACATTTTGTTGATCAAAAAATTCAATGAAAACCAAATCATTAGCAAACGTTATCACATAAATCAAACATTATTTACATATCGACGGTATCTTTTGCTACATCAGGAATGAAAAGCGATAACAAGAAAATAATGTGATTCAGCGTCAACAAAATACACATTCAAACAAGAAAAACAAAATACGGTACACAACACGACTAGCTCTGAATAACGCACGAAGTGAACACCACATGTAAAAAAACTGAACGAAACAATAGGACAAAGACAAAAAAAAAACTTGAAACTTGCCGACACTAATTCTTTTGTGAATGTCCAAAATTAAAAAGAAACTGCAATTTCGTTTATAGGCGTTTGTAAGCCGAAAATAATAAGAGCAGATCAATGATGAGGCAGAATTATTGAATTGAATTTCCAATCAAACACAGCCTGTAAGGCAAGTGGCTCAAATTGAAAACAATAGGAAACTTCGGCGCAGTATGAAATTCAATTTGAGAACTTTGGTGCACTTTTGACAAAACTTGAGGCGAGTAAAAGTTGTGTTCGACTGCGAAAGCTACGATTCCACTATTCACGCATTCACGGCGCCATCGCAGTCTCGCACTGCAGCAGACGCACAATCGACGGGTCCGCCTTGGCGCCGTCAACGAACTCTTGCAACGACAGTTGATCGTCGTGATTCGTGTCCATTTGACGGAAAATTTTGCTCGTGCGTTTCTCGGGCGTCGACTCGTCCTCGGGCATGCGCATCGCGGAGCCAACCATTTTGTATATCGCCTGTGTGAACGCGGAAATTGATGCAGTTTTCTGGTGAAAAATCGCTTCGCACTTCTCTGCACTACACTGCATAAATCAACAACTTATTTGGAAGCTTGCATAGATTTGTAATGCGGACAGGGACAAAATTGCGCGTTTAGTTATGAGAATGGACAATGCAGGAGGATGAAGCACCTTCATTTTTTTATCATGCACTCAAACTGCAAAACATATGCATTCCATTCTGACTGTGTTCTAATGTTCTGATTCAGTTTGATCGAGCTGGTTCGTTGGACCAATCACTGAGTTCGATTGTAAGTATCTGCATGGCAAGAGCAACGGCCACATTTCAATGACTGACGTGACAACGACGGCATGACCAAGTGCAAGCACCAACCAACCGTGACAATCTCGAGCATTTCCTGCCGCGAGATGTATCCGTCCTTGTCCAGATCGTACATCGCGAACGCCCATCGCAGTTTGTCCTCCATCCGCCCGCGGTTCGTCACCGACAGCGCGCACAGGAACTCGCGAAAGTCGATCGATCCGTCGTTATTAGCATCGAACGTACGGAACACGTGCTCCGCGAACAGCGACGCGTCGCCGTACGGAAAGAAATTTGCGTAGATCTTCTTGAACTCGTCAACCGTGAGATGCCCGCTCGGACAGTCCTTCAGGAAACCCTTGTACCAGTCCTGGATCTCTTCGTCGGTGAATTCAGTGTTCGCGCGCAGATCCTGAAGCACCTCAGGTCGCAGTTTCGAATGTTTCGCACCCATTTATGGATGTTTTCTTGACTGTGATGTGGATGGAAGTGGAGGCAGGGAGCCGAA
>JASANC010000543.1:0-35769 GCA_030248135.1 Theristus sp. LFF4_11 | reverse complement strand
TATACACATCAATAAGGAATAATTTTGTTGCAACTTAAAAACAGATTTACAGTCGTTTCATGCACACTTGAAGTAAAACTGGTTGATTTTTAATAAAATTACGTGAAGTTTGTTGTTTTTTCCATGAGTGGAGTAAAGTACGGAACGTTTGAAGCATCACCACATAATACGTTACGTAGTTTGAGATGTGTCTCTCTCCATGCGGGCGCAACCTGCAGGAAGAACATAAAAACGGTAGACAACATATTTGAAACTGTTGTGCTTTTGACGCAGTTTTTGAAAAGTTTCCTTTGTGACCAACGAATACAAAACTACTTTCGCTCATTTGGAGATCTTCACACAGCTCAAATGGTTTCAGCGAAATATGCAAGTTGATGATTTTCGGATTGATATGGACCACTGTAAATGTCGGCCGCTCACAGGTTGGAAATTTCTTGCCGTTTTATATCTTCGCATTTCGCTGTTTCAGCGACTGTTTTGTCTCACATTGGTTACACATTGCTTTGTTTCACATTGTTTCGCAACAACGACAACAGAAGGAAAAGGAAAAAAAATTGAAAAGTTTTGAAACGTGTTTTCTGTGCAGTCATTTCCGCCGATTCCATCCGTGCACCCACCCTGCTCCGAGCACCGAAGTGCGGGTGCAGAAACCGGCCTACTGGCTGTGGTTCACCCGTTGCCGCTGCACGTTTCGCTGCGTGACCCGTTCATTCCGCAATTGGAGCCAGTTTCAATAAGGAAAACTACTTTGTTTCTCACTCCTACCCTCTCTTTCGGATCCCCTACCACTAATAATCAGCGGGAAGACAACGCAATAGCAACCTTTTTTATGGCAACGGTCCAAGACAACGCCATGTGTTCCTCATTTTTTTTTCTGTTGATGTGGGTGGACAATGCAACGCCGCGAAACAAAAGCCGACCAATGTGTGAAAACATTGAAACTGGTCTCACCGAAAACGGTTAGAACGCCGAATTGCAAAGCAGCCACGACCATTTCGATCGCTCAATGGCCGACTGGAATGTGATGGATCCGAAAACGGCGTTTTTCATGGATCTCATGCGGCACAGCCCGCCGGCCTACAGAGCAACGTGCGTGTACAGCATGCGTCTTCAAAAGAAGACAGGTTTAGAGAAAGAAACTTGTGGTGAGAGCACTAACGGTTGCCTTGCTGACAAGTGTACACAGTGCATTTTGTTGAAGCAAGACATGGTGTCAGAGACAGAAACGTGAAGGTAAATTGTCCATTGGGTAAACTATTCCGTCGAGAACCCAATTTTGCTGTTAAATTGATTGCAAGGGTTATAAACTGCTGAATAAACTGAATAAAAGGTGGTAAAAATCAATGCGTGTTATCTGGCCAATTGGATTACACCCTGAACTAAAAATTTTCGGCTTTGCAATTTGAAACTTCTTGTCAACAAGCACAGGGGCGAACCGCATGAGCAGTCGTCGTGGGATCGATCGCACGACGGCAACAACCATCGTGATCGCTCGAACGCTCACCACGTGCCGATACATTTCTGGGATCCGCATGTCTGCACGGTTTACTGTTTGTTTATAATCGCTGTCATCACAAATGGAGATGGCAACGTATAGTGTTGACTGATGGCCGAATATTGACCAATTCAAACGCACGATCGTTTATTTTACGTTACAAAGCACAAAACCATTTTATTCTTTTCCAGCACGTCACGCAAGACCGCCATCACACCTCACGTGGTTATCACCGATTTGGAGAGCCGCAGTTCCTGGATTTTTCATCCGGGTCATCAGAGCATCATGGAATGAGCGGTTTTAGGCGAACTGGTGGCGGCCACGGCGCGCGCGAGTGGATGCCGCACCACGGTGGCATTCGCCCGAAGTACCGCATTGGTGACGAATACGGTGACTTGCACGGCTTTTTGGATGCCAGCAGAATGAGAGAGCGTGGTGCAGGCGCTAATGGACGTTTGCGACCGGTGCTGAGGCATCATAGCAGATGCTGGTGGAGAGCGGATCGAAGATGTTGATTGGAAATTGTGGTTCTCAATGATTATTTCTGAACGCGTCCTTGGAAGTTTTCACTCAGTTGTTTTGGTGAAGTTCAATTGTATTTCGAAAATAGGATACAACAAAAAATTTGCTGATGCGATGAATATGCAGATCTCTGGATTGGAACATAGAACAAACCAATTTCATGCTAAAAACAGCTTGAATATGTGCTGTGTTGGAAATTTCTTCTATCCTTACTCCTTATAAAACCAACTGAAAGACGATAAAACATCTCAATCTTCTTTTGTACCTTCCACTCCCCGAAACAACCACATCATTTCTCCCCCTTGAAGTTTTCACATTGGGACTGTCATCATCACACACATTTTCATCGACCAAACAACAAAACAAGTCCAAAAAGTCGCCGCATTCCACCCAAGCAACTTCGACCGCAACAACAGCAACACTTAACGAGCTGCCATTTATGTCCGTGTGCACCAAAACCGGCTTCCTGCAATGGACGAGCCGGGCGCGCTCGCGGCCGTGCCTGGGCCTCTGGCTGCACGCGCTCCTGTGGAGTCCGGTGCTCGGGCTGCTGCTGTTCGCCGCGTGGTCGTGGTTCGCGTTCACAATCGTCATCGGCTTTGCGCTTGTAACGAACATTGTGCAGAGGTGACAGAGAGTTGCAATTGTCTCAGAATCATAAAATGGAATGGCATTTTTTCATCCCCTCTGATTACCGCCGGAGACATTTCTTAGTCAGGGAGAGGATCACGGGGTGTCTGACTCTGACCTTGACCACCTGACCTTGTTTGACATCAATTTGTGGTGAAAATAGTGAGTGGTAAAAACTGTCACAAATTTCTTAGCCCTGTGCTGTAAATCACCCATACCAAAAGCTAAAACTAAATTCTCCCTTTGGTTTCAATTGTGAACGTCTTTGATAAATTTCCATTTCTAAGCATTGCTGTCAGGTGGGTGTTTGGAAAATAAATGAGGTTGGCGTAGGTGGGGTGAGAGGTTAGCAATTGAAACTACTGTTCTGCACTTCCAGTCGCGACAGTTATGATCCCATAACTTAAAAACACACTTGGCAAAATACATTTTTAATGGTTTGTTTAACACTGTCCATTGCACCTTCAGGATCATCTACGTTTGCCTTTATCAAGTGTGTTTCACATTGAGCGCGGTGTCGATGCTACGCACGCTGATTGCATCCGCACCGAAACACTGGCCCAAGAGGTATCCATCAGGGTGGAAAACTCTTTTGTTGCACAACGCGCTGTTCAGGTTTGGAACCTCTGCCAGAAATGCACCCCGGTTTTGGGACCTCGATTGGGACCCGGACCTGCTGACACTACGACTTAGTTTGGGACCTCATTTAAGACCGGGATTTAGATTAGGGCCTCTGCTTTGAGTCTTTTGTTGCGATAGGGAGCTCTGACCTGATTTATCACCCCTGTTGGAACGACAACTTGATTTGCCACCTTTGATTGACCGGACCTAAAAATTTGCTACCATACGGTAATGGAGCATGTTTTCGGTCGTTCAACGGATGGTTTTCTGAGTGTTCTAGCAGTTTCGCCACTGAACATAACACACTGTGTGCGGTTTGCATTTCCGATGGCGTCTGTCCGAGAGTGTGATGGCGCAGCTGCGCACGGCGTCGCCGTCGCACCAGCGCCAGCTGCTCAGCACGCTCGTTGCGCGACGTCGGCTGCCGGTGATGACGCGCACCGCCACGGACTCGGTCGCCTTCTGCACGCACTGCTGCATCATAAAGCCAGACCGGACGCATCATTGCAGGTGCGTGGCACGTGGCGTCGGAATGGGTTACTGGGTGCATTCAGAACTGAAAACAAACGTTATTGGCAGACAACTGATTATAGTGGACGCTCATGACAACGTTCTGATGAGTTTCAGTTACCGGACGAACTGTATTGCAGACGCTGTTTCCGATGTCAGCCACGTTTCGACCACCATTGTCCGTGGCTGAACACGTGCATCCACGGCTACAACCACAAGTTCTTCGTACTGATGCTGTGCTACGCGGCCGTGACGGGCGTCGTCTCAATCTTTGCCTGCATTCAGTTCGTGATCGTCTGGGCGAACGGCAATCTGCCCCCCGACGGTCCACCATTTGCGCCGATCAGACTCAGCCAATCCGCTTTGAAAACACATCTCTGCCTTTTTCCAGCGGTGAGGCGGGATGCGTTTGGAGCGGGGTTTGGAATCTTTCCATTTATGAGTCGCAGTATATTTCAGACAGAAACTATTGTGGACATCAACAAAACACCATTTTCAGTCAACGCTGTCATTGTTGATCGCGGTGATTGTGCTGCTGCAGATGCACGCCACACTCGTCCGAGACAACGAGACAACCGTGCAACAGATTCAGGATCTGAAACTCGCTGGCACACCGTTCAACACAAACGACGACATCAACTACAAACATCCGACCTCACTGCGACGAAACATCGAAGCGGTTTAGTGTGGTGTTTTTCACTGAACACAAAAAATTGAAACTTTTCCAGTTATATTCAGCAATCTCCATATGACAATTGTCCCTTCTAAGGGAACACGCTGATCTGGGCTGCCAGTGACAGCGCGGTTCAAAACTGTCCCGCCTACTTTGTTCACATCATCAGATGACGCTACATTAGCTTGAAAAACTCAAGAATTATTGGTCAAAAAACTATGGAGAACTGATCAACCGATTTTGACCGTTTAGATTTTTGGTGCTCACCAGCCCGTTCACTGGTGCCTCCCACTAACGCCGACTCTTAACCTGTTCTCGTCTCCCATCTATCGGAATGGAGTGCTCGTAAAATTGCCGTACGCCGACAGCAGTAGATCATCAAGCAATTGCTTAGCGAGTGATTGCGAAGAGAATACTACTACAACTGAAACATCGCCACAATCACAGTCCATAGTGCAGCACGCTGCCGATACAATTTCGCCGAACAGAAACATTTTTTCGTGATAAAAAACCGTTAATCCACATGATAAAGCGCCCTTATTTCTGCTTTTGTCTGTAAAATTTTCTTTTGTAGAACTGGTGAGAGACGGCGACAGCACGGCACTATAAAATATACCTAACCTTGCAACATCATTCAATGTTACAACTTTAACTTTCCTCTGGATCTCTAGCCGAATAAAAACGTTCAATCGATAGAAGGCGAATACCGTGCCACGCTAGGCAGAGATTTCCCAAGTTTTCCCGAACGAGAAAGTCCCTAAGAATAAGAAATCGCATGTGCCACTTGTTGACTTTAAAAGTCGTGTTTTGTAGAGCTTCGAGCCACGTGTGTTTTTTATTTTCTCAAAACTAGACTTTTTTCTAATCATCATGATGCCATTAGAACGGGCTGATTTTCTCGAGAGCACCTACATCACGACCACGGATGCGTTTGCTGATGTAACGCAGACAACCACAAAAACAACAACCAGCACTGCTGAGGAGCCCTTGAGCACGGTAGCTGCCAGTTGCAATGAAAGCACCAACAACCGAAACAAGACAACGCCAACACCCAATTCGGATGAAAACAGTCATTTGCCGCAGGTGGTGCGGCGAGCGGACGGCGGCTATCTCATCAAGGTTGGCAGACACGCTGAAAAAAAGGTGTCCGGTGTCGCTTTCACCTGGATGTCCCGCGCGGTGTCCGTGTCAGGGAGAAAAAAGTGGGCTAAAACAGTGAGTGTGCTGTTGCTACCACTTTCATTTCTGGGAGACTACGCAGGACACCCAGACGAACAGAACACCGGACACCTGCTCGGGCATACTTTTGTTTGCCATGTTGCTTTGGTTTCAAAAGTTTTGAAGTGAACTCACATGAATCGAAGCTAACATTCTACAAAACTGCACTGATGCGTTGCCGTTTGTGCAGTCAGCGGTGCTGGGCGAGGGCGCGTACAGTCGCGTCTACCGTGCGTACGACAGCAGCCGCAATCGCACGGTGGCCCTGAAAACGGTCGACATCGACACGGCACCGGCCGCCATCGTGCGACTGTTTCTGCCGAGGGAAATTCGCATCTATCGAACCCTTGACCATGCAAATATTGCGAAATTATATGACGTTTGGGAACATACTTTTTTACACATTTGCTTGAGAGTTTTACTTTTAGTTGCTTTGGCTATCGCGCTTTTAGAATGTCACGTTTCATTACGTGTCGTTTCACTGCGTTTTGTTCCACAGAAGTAATCGTTTCAAATTGATCAGCTTACCAAAAACAAAAAGATCGAAAAGTTGCCGGGTCAAAGATCAAAGAAAAGATCTAAGCAAGCACCGCAGAAACAGCAAAAATAGATTCACTTCAAAACTTTCAAAACAAATTTGACAAGCAAATTCATGAGTCAAACTTTAACATTCATATTTTTTTTTGTTGCAGGCATTCCTGATTGGAAGGAAACTGTATCTGGTTGAAGAGCTTGCAGCAGTCGGCGCAATCATTGATTATTTTCCGTTTTCTGAATCGCAAGCGAAATTAATCATTCGTCAACTGATTGAAGCCATTAGATATCTTCATTGTTTGGTAAAAAAATTGAAAAAAATGTTTTTTCCACAACTTAATGTCGAATTCACTGGATGCACTTTGATCGGTAGTCATGTCAGTCAAACAAACTCATTGCAATATTATGTTTGAGTTTTGAAACTTTAAAAACTGCTCGATTTTGGTATCTGTGCCACTTCAGAAAATCGTTCACCGTGACATCAAGAGCGAGAACGTGCTGCTCGATTTGTACGGCAACGTGAAACTGATCGATTTCACGTTCAGTCGTCGGTACACGCGCGAAGAAAAGCTGAGAACAAAATGTGGCAGCAGACCGTACATGGCGCCTGAGATACTCGCAAATGTAACACAAACACAGAGTTACAATTTTACAGCCGAAATCAATCAGCTGATTGGCTGTTTGTGAATCGGGCGCCACTGATTGGTGCAACGCGCTCAATGATGCCAATCAGCAATTAAACCGCAGATACAGAATAAAACTGCATATGATGTGCAGTTTCACTGTGCGTTGTTTTCACGAGTTGATCGATTGATTGACAGTTTTTTTCAAAGTTATGAACGTTGATTGGTAGAGACAGTAAACGGCTACACAACACAACCATTCGACACAATTCTAGAAAAGCAGCCAATCAGCCAGTCCTGCTTCAAAAAACGTTATTTTTTTCAAAATAGACACGACTGTCGGTTTTTCTGTGCAGAAACGCTACCACGCTTCGCCGGTGGACTGGTGGGCAGTGGGTGTCTGCCTCTACATGATGTGCGAAAATCGATTTCCATTTCTGAGCGATCAGCAAACTCAACAGTTGTTGGTTAGTGAAAACAGTGCGAAACGTTATGCGATCATAGCACTTGTGCCGGCTGAGTGGCTAAGTGGAAAGCACTTGGGACTTCCAATCGGGTTCGGGTTCGAATCCGCTCGTGACCACTCGGCTGCCCCGGGTTGCGTGGGGCTTAATGGTTCGGCAGCATGAACGTGGGCTTTTTTGATTCACAAGATTGCTGTTCCGGTGGCGAGGAACTTAATGACATCGCGCCCATGCATACCAGCGCAGCTTGCCCAACGCCCACTTCTATAGCAGAAAAACTGCTTCCAACGTCGCAGCCCATGTGGTGGACAATAAAAAATTGCGACACTGCCTTTCCCCAAGGGCGTTGGGTAAGGATAAAAAGGGGACAACAAACAACAACAACATCTAGCACTTGTAAAAACAGCAAATCAGGATGTTGGAATTGAACAAAAATTGTGACGACAGTTTCTTTAAGGCGAACGGCATGCGCCCGGAGTTGGTTTATCACGACGAGCGATCGGATGAATTCCGTCAACTGACCGACGCGCTGTTGAACTGCGATCCAATCGAACGCTACTGTTATCAATCGGTTCGATTATTATGCAGTACTTTCGCATATTTTGGAATTTGACTTTCTAGTGAAACAAAACTCATCAGCAGAATATTGCAATTCCATTCACCGCTGACTGGCCACTTTATTTTTGTCCGGATGTCCACGATTAGTCAATCCACAGTTGACGGTTTGTTCATCAAGCAGCTACGTTTTTTCAGAGTGAGAAACTTGTGCATTGACTGAAGTAGCGTTATGACATCCGTGACCTTTGTGCTGAACATCCACCGTTATTATCTGATATTTATCTTCTGAAATCTCCACAGACCCGACTGTCTCCATGGCTTGCAACGACCGAATACAGCCTCTCAACAACACGCATCGATCTCGCGGCGCAGTATCACCATCGTGGTTGACCAAACAAGATGCAGAATAAAACGTGATAAACACACTTTTTCCTGCAATTTTTGTTGAAACATATCAGGAGGTGGTTATTGTTGAATTTTGTTGTATTGTGAAGTGAATTGGAATGTTTTGCGTCAAGAAACCCTTGTGTGCAAGGAAGAAAAAATGAACAGAATAGCACGAAGAAAAATTAGTTTAAACACGTCAAATTTGGCACCCAATTGGGTTTCTGAACGTCTTTTTCTTTCATTCAAATTTCGCGCTCCTTGCATCCTGAAAAAAGCGGCCATGTTTACTCGGTCATTCCGTATATCGAAACTAAAGCCATCTCAGACAAAACAAAACTCAGACAAACAAAAGTCTCAGAAGTACCGTGCCACCCCCCTAAAATCGGCATCGGACCCCCCCCCTCAAAAATTTGGCCGACACCCCCCCACACCCCCCATGAAATTTTGTCTGGCGGACACCCCCCCCCCCCAATTTTATCCTTGGTTCAAGAATCATTTCCTGTGTTCGCGAGAAATTCGACTCTGCTTCTTTTCATTTTTGATTTTTGAGTTCGTTTTGTTGTGTTCCGTTCAGTTCAGATTTTTTTCTTTTTTTTTTTAAAAAAAAAAAAAAAAGTTCAAAAAAAAAAAAAAATAAAAAACAAAAAGAAAAAATGATGAAGAAACATATTTTTTTTTTTTTTTTTTTTTTTTCTTCTTGAGCGTCAGCGCGTTGTGTTCTTTATCTTGTGAAAAGCCATCATTGAAGTTTTTGTTATTGATTGTTTCGGTTCTTCAGTTTTCGTTCTCGTTTTGTGTGGAATAGAGTTTTGGATGAGTTTGTCCTCCAAATGTTTTCAACTTCAGCTTGTTTTAGGGAAAAATGGGAATTCTGCCCAATCGCACGATACAAAAAATGATAAATAGTTGTTTGTTTCATCATTTTTTTGATAATTTTGTCATTATGTTAATTCTTTATCATTGTGTTTTTGTTAAAGTGTTGCGCGTTAAATCTATATTATTAAATTTACAAAGTGTCTGTGTGTCTGTGCATTTTTCAATTTGAATTGCGCCTTTTTGCTACTAAAACTCCATCTCAATTTCCTTAATCTATTTTTTATAATGCCAGTTAATTGTATTCTCAAACGTCGCTCTTCATGGTCATCATGATACACTTTGTCAACGAGACAGTTCAGCACAGCAAGGCAAATGAGCGGCGATAAAACTGAATCGACTGGAAAGATGTAAAAAACCGTCTTTGAAAAAAGTTTGAACTTTTTGTTTTTAAAAATCGTAAAACGGAATAGACATCGGCATTGCAAGTTCACTTTGAATTCAACAAGTAAATTTCATTAAATTGATACTCCATTTTCATTTTCAAATTAATAATGGTTATGAGCGATAATTTCAACGTAAGCACGATGGGCAACTGGCAATTTGCTGCTCAAAGCTACGAGCGACGCGAAGATGACAAAACCATCTTTGAAAAAGTTAGTTTTTTAATTGGGTCGAAATAGTATTTACCATTCATTTTCACTTTGCAAAATGTTTGGGTCATGTTGGAACGGGTAAAAAAAAATGACTCAAAACAAAATTAGAAACGTCACTTTTTGTTTCTTCTGTTCATGTTCACTTTACAAAAGCGGCTTATGTTAGGGTAACCGGGCAAAAAAGCATAGCTTTAAAACGGGTATTTTTAATGTAAAAACGTTAATTTTTATATTTTTATTCAATTTTACTTAACTTTCAAAAGGCTTGACTTAGGTTAGGGTGAACGGGTAAAAATAGCAAAATCATAAACTTCGCATTTCACTTTGCAAAAAAGGCTTGGCAGGTAAATGGGTAAAAGAAATTAGTTTTAAAAGGAATTGAAAAAAACGTAAATTTTTATGTTTTTTATTCAATCTTCACATAAAAAAGGTTAGGTGAACGGGGGAAAATAGCAAAATCATAAACTTCGCAGTTTTATTATAAATAATTAAAAAATATTGTATTATAGGCGACTTACAGCACAAGGTAAATTTCTTCAGGATTATATTCAGTAAACGTTACTGTTTTTTCTTTTCTAAGTCAATCCACTTCACCAAAAAACTTGGCATTGATGAAGCCACAACGCTCGGTCAAAGGCTAGTAAAATCTTGAAATCTTGAAATCTTATCCACCCACCCCACACCCCAAAATTTTCTCGCTGGAGCTTCTTTTTAAAACGCACGCGCACCTCGCATCCGCATGCTCATGCTCATGATCCACTAGCGCGCGTGCACACGCTCCGGCCTCAACAAAAACTTGTTCAAAACACAATTGTTCAGACATCTTCCATCTTGAAAAGGCTTGGCTCAGGTTAGGATTCGGTTAGGATCAGGTTTAGCTCAGGATCAGTAGCGAAAGCGGGACCTCGGGTGAGGGGGGGGGGTGTTTGCCTAATTTTAGAGGGGGGGGGGGGTCAGGTGCCTTCTCGGTGAGGGGGGGTGCACGGGCAGCAAATTTTCCTGAGGGGGGCCGGGGGGGTGCACTGGCAGAAAAAGTTCGTGAGGGGGGTGCACGGGATCGCACGGGTAATACCAAATTTTTGCCTTAGTAAAACACAGAAATTCTTGTAAAATACAGAATATTTTGTGCAAACAAGCTGCTTGTTTGGTCAGAAACAACAAAATCTATGCAGGGACAGACACAAACGTCAAGAAAAATGCAAAAATTACGGTATTTTTGGAAAAAAATTGAGATGAGATTGACCACCGTGAGGGGGGGGGGTGCGATCCCGTGTTTTCTCGCGGAGGGGGGTGGGCCGGTGGGGGGGAGGGAGTCTAGTACCCGTGTCGTGGTAAAGGGGGGGGGGGGGTCCCCGGGTATCTGGCCGTGCACGGGCAGGATTTTCGGCTGAGGGGGGGGGGGTGGACCTAGGGTTAGGGGGAAAAAAAATCCGGATTTTTTTAAATTAAAAAAAATTTTTTTTAAACAAGTTAGGTTTGTTCGAAGCGTCTCGTCGAGCTGAGTTCATCTAGACTATTTTCAGAACGATCCGGAAAACTATAAGAGCGAAAATCGTGTTTTATTGAAATTATGTCCATTTCATAGAGGGAAAGTTGCATTTTCAACAGTAAAACAGGACAATTTTCGACGTGTACTTGAATATTGAACCGTTCTTAGTTGTTCCTCTTTAGAAAATTACCAAAATTTGACTGTGTTCAAAAATTCCTGTTTGCTGTAGCTAAGTCGGCAACCCCTGTCGACCCGGTCGCCCCCCCCCCAAGACACTTACTTTCAGGTTCAACCAGCTATGCTATCTGCCACATGGCGAGAGCCCACTCTTCAAATCATCGTATCGAAAACACGTACCATGATTTCGCGATCACGTTGCGGGCAACTGACAGACGCAAGTTTAACACGTTAGTTTAGCTCAGCACGCAAGTTTTAACATGTGGCCATGTTATCGGGTATCTGAAAAACGGTCGTGTGATGTGGTATTAACCAACATCCCCGCTCCAATTGTTTAACAATATATCGCACAACTCCATTGTAGACCTATAACGTACGCCAATCAACAAGATATCATGTTCATCTCATGGCCTACCGACTGAAAAAACATGTTCTAAGTTGCAAGAAAACGATTTCTGAAACGATATCTCAATTCAGTTAAGTCATTTCAACGCTAAAAATTGACTCTAGAAGTCATCCAAATCGAAAAACATGGAGTACGTCGGTCAAAATGACCAAATAATGACATGTACCTAAGCACACAAAGAAGTTGGGAAGAAAATTTGGTTTGAACTTTCAAAAAATTATGCCATAAATCGAATTTTCAGAGCAAAGTAGAAGAAAAATTTTTCAAATTTTTTTTTAAGTTTGAAAAAAAAATCCAAATTTAAAAAAAAAACGAAAAAAAATAAAAAATTTTTTTTTTTCAAAGCCCCTAACCCTAGGTGGACCCCCCCCACCCCCCGCACTTTCGCTACTGCTCTGCTCAGGATTAGGCTTTAGAATTAGGATTTTTAGAATCAGGTCCGTTTTGTGCTTCTTTTCTTTTGAACCACATGAGTAAAACACTTAAAAAATAAAACCAACGGCAAACGACTCATTCCAGTCCACAGCCCCACCCAGCCCCAGCCAGGCACATCGACAACACTTTCAGAAAGTTTTTACATTGATAATTTTTCCACAATGATGGCGGAACGTAGTTTTGTGTATTTGTGCTTCATCGTGCTCGGCGCTGCCAGTTTGCTGCCGTGGAACATTTTTATCACCGCGCACAAGGTTGGTATTCCGAAAATTTTCGTGTCAAATTTTCTACGGACCGACAACGACTTTTTCAACAAGTCACCTTCGTGGCCTGGTCCTGGTGGTACGCCGTAGCGCGTTAGACTCCTGTCTGTGCATTCGGGGATCGAGCCCCGCCGAGGGGTGTGTAGGCAAAAGGCACTTAATGAGAGAGAAAACTCCATGAGCACCCTACTCGACGGCGACGTTCTGTCTCTGGGTGACTCAAACCATCGCCCCATCCCGACAACAACAACATTGGTAATCGAATCTAAATCGCGAATAAATTCTGTATCCCATCATCACATGAACATTTACGAAATCCTCGTTTCAGAAGAAATATTTGTTCCCCTCATGTTCCCTCATGCTCGCACAATCGATGATTCGACAGAACCAAAGTTTTCATTGCTTGCAGTATTTCTTCTACAAACTGCGCAACGTCACCGATTGCAACGAGACGACCACAGTGGAGCGAATGTTCAACGTGAGTCGTCGTGATGCGGTCGAGGCGCTGCTGCTCGAGCAACACGATCCCATCGTGCACCAGCAACAGGTGGCCTTGATTGGTTGTGTTTGTTTGAAATGCATCGGTTGTTGTTGCGGCAGTGTCCATGTTCTTGAGATGACAAGTGGCGCGATGCACGCCAGCTGCACGGCAGGTTGCCAAACAGGCCCCGCCGAAATGATGCGCGTTCAGCACGCGGACGCCAGTGACGCACCGGCCTGGAGCTTCCCAATGAGGCGAAATCGTTTTTACGGGCGCGCGCACCTTCACTCCCCAAAATGTCACCGCTCGCAGTCGAATGTCATTCATTGTAAAGTCAGAACGAACACGTACAAATGTGTGTTGACTACAGTCTTAAAAAAGACTTGGCTGTCGACAATGTTGACGTTTTGCCAGCATGATAGCAAACACAGATCTTAGGTGTGAAACGGAATGAAGAACGGACGGAGCACAGAATCTTTTTTGTCACGCATTTTTTTGTAAATTTCTCAGGTGGACGAATACATCAAGACGGTGGATCGCCCGGATCGAAGTTTAACGCGACTCCAATTGACGTTCGAAGCTTGGCTGACGGTGACGGCCAGCTGCAGTGGACTGCTCGGATCAGTCGTCAATGCGGCGCTTTCCACAAAGTTCGATAAGGGGGCTTTTTTAAATTCCAATTCGTTTAATGAGCTGGCTTCATTGTTCCTTTTGTCTACAACTTTGAGTGAATTTTCAATTTACAACATCTTTAAATTTATTGCTGGTGTTGTTGGTCAGTGCACTGAAAAGAATCCGCGCAAACTATCAATCATTCAGTGGTTACCGTGTGTGTGTGGTGTGCACATCACCCACAAATGAGCCCCTGCACTCGTACCGACTCCTCTCCACCCACCAACTATATTTTCAGAATAGCAAACGTCCACCGAATGGTGATTGGCCATTTGATTGTGTTCCTGTCGCTTGCCGCCGTCGCCACCATGACTCGAATTGATTTCGATGACCGTACGTTTTTTCAGGTTTTCTTTCGTTCACATCGTTTTTGTTTGGTTCTTTTGTCAAATTTTTTGTTTGTTTGAAAAGTTTGTTTCTTTTCTATTTTTACACAACTCAGTTTCACAATCGGTTTCTTTATCCCATTTCAGAGCAAGAGATATTCTTTGTCATCACGCTTGCGTTGGCGAACATTGCCAATTGTCAGTGAGATATGCGCATTTGTTTCCCATTTTTGCATTTGTTTTTTATGAGTCGTGTTGAAAAATGAATGTTCCATTTTTTCAGTTTCCAGCAACGGCCTGATTTGTGGCGCGAGTATGGGTTTAGCAGCTAGATTTCCAGTCGAGATCATTCAAGGTTCCCAGTTCGGCCAGGCTTTTGTGGCCGTGTGCGTCGCCGTGACCAGTGTGCTGACGCAGGTTGGCACAAGTCTGCTGTTCTTTCTGGGTTCCAGAAACTCGAATGGATACCCCCAAACTATGGTGATTTGGTGCGGGTGGGGTGTATATACGACCGACTGAGCGTTACGCTCTCCACAAGAGGGGGACATCTACCAAGCTTAGCCCTGTCCTCTCTTTCGGACCTGTCCGTTGGTTTCAATTTCGGTGGTCTTATCGAGATTGTTGCGCTCACTCATCTATGTCCAAGTCGGCCAGCTGGTAATTGTGATTCAAAACTGATTCTTCCTTCATTCAGGCGACCACTCCGTCGCCGCCGTGGAACGGTCTCGCGTATTTCTCGGCTGGCGCCGTTTTTACCCTGATCTCGCTTCTCTCCTACCTGCTGCTCATACGAACGGTATTTTCGTTTTTTCCTTTTTTCGCCCTCTCTCTTTTTATAACATGCGAAAAAAACGACTGCTTTCGTCATTGTGCTGCAGTTTATCAGATACAAATTTTGGGGTCTGCAATCGATATCTGACACAGCAGCCTGGTGGAACCAATCAGCGAGCCTCATTCGAATTTCAATTCATTGTGACATAGCAGGGCACATTGACACCCGTTTAACCGTCACAGGAGTACGCGAAGACGTACATGCACGATCTGCTGGAGCAGGACGACCGCGACGACGAACTCAGCAACGAGGCGCTGCTGTCGTCCGATGATGATGAAATTGATGATGCAGGTTGGTGGTGTCGTCGACAACGGTCAGCAGATGTTTGCTTGCTGTCAATCGCATCAGCGTATTTGAATCAGTCATAATCAACGTTAGCGTGCCGCCAATTGAATGAAATGAAGAATCGGTGTTTGTAACTAGTCAATGTAAAAGCAACAGGGTAGACGGTTTTTTCAGGTGCAAATGCAATCATTGACAGTGCCACCAACTTTGCAGTGCGCCCGCCCAGTCGGCCTGGTTTAACGACCGTCTTGAAAAAGGTGTGCCATTACATTATTTGTTCTTACATGGCCGTGCGTGCAACGAAAAGAGTGGCTGTATTTTTGTGTGTGGTTGCATATCGAAAATTCTATTTGGGCTTTCCACGAACTTGCGCCACGAATTTGGTGCTGAGTTATATGCCTACCGTTGCTTGAATGGTTTCGTTTTTACTCGCCTGTTAAATGCCACCATTTTGCACGTCCCAGTTGTGCTACGAGTCAACGAACACAGTGCTGATACTGGCGACCACGTTGAGCGTGTTCCCGGCCGTCTGCTCGTTGGTCGTATCGTCGTCGCATGACAAAACTTGGCCGAGTTAGTGGCCAAATTGTAACCCGCGATTGTTTTTTTTTTGAGAGGGCCATTTTCGTATTGATGATCGCATTTTTGGTGTGCAGCTGAAGCAGGTTGGTTGCAATGCATTTGGTAGTAGTAGTAGCTTGACAGAAGTGTGCCGAATTCGATTCTCAGAAAACGAACGCTTCGATTTGACTCTGCAAATTTGTAATTTTGCAAATTAGATTATTTTTTCACTCGAATGCCAGTCTTTTTCCTGCAGTGTATTTCATCCCGGTCGCCTGTTTCGTGTTGTTCAACGTTGGTGACGCAGCTGGACGATTTGTCACGTATTGGCTGAGATGGGTAGGAGTGGAGTTATTTTGTAAAGTTGGGGAAATAAAAAATCAATTTTTATTCCAAGTTTTCTTGTTTTTTCTGATAACCGAGCCGTTTGAAGAACACATTTGTGCTTACGATTGCATGAATCCGTCCATTTTTGCGAAAAGGCAAGAAATCCGACAAAACTAACTAACAACATGTTACAGAGACCCATCGGATTACTAGCTATTCCAGATTTCAAGGTATGCGCTGATTGAGAGTTGATCTTGCCCCCTAATGTATGCAACCAACCAACGCATCTGCTAATCCATGGTGGTGTGTAGGTGGATACTGAACTGGACGTTCGTCGAAAATCGTCGTGTGCAGGCGAGAAAAAACAAATTCTGTTTTTGCAATGATCGTGCGTGTTGTGTGCAGCCGCAGACGGGCAGCGCGTGGATGTCGCTGTTGGTGGTGACGCGCATCTGCCTGGTGCCTCTGCTGTTCCTCTGCAACGCGCAGCCACGTCACTATTTCCCGGTCGTCTTCCACCGCGACTGGCAGTTCGCCATCATTCTTGGCATCCTCAGCCTCAGCAACGGCTACTTGCTGACGCTGACGAACATGCACGGCGCCAAGTGCGTGCTGGTCGGGTTTGGCTGGGTGGTTGCGAATGCAGTCATTCGGCGCAACTTTGGTGTTGGTTTGGTTCTGCGACTCAGTGCGCATGAATTAGAAGGTTTGTTTTGTGATTCGTGCATCAATTAAAAATTGCTAGGGTGCCCTGGTCGTGAGGTAAATCAGGGTCACATCTGGGACAAACCTTTAGTTTAACTTTAGTTTAAGGACAAACGAAAGGAATTGCCGCGTCAACCTTTAAACTGCTTGCATCCATGAGTCGCAGAACCTAATAATACGATGATTAGATGCACTGTGGCCTTCGGTGTCTTCGGTACAAGCTCATCAAAAAACGCCAATAGGGAAAACGGCTGGTATTCAGAATTTAGCTCCAGAGGTTGCTTCATTTCTATCACGCGTTTTTCCTGATGACGTTTTTTTATCACCTGTACGAAACATGCAGTCGCTTACTTCTGCATAAAACTGTGTTTGTCGTTGATACAAACATTGTTTTTATCCATATTTTTGCAGGCGTGTCGATGCACGAGAAATGGAGACGGCTGGCGCGCTGTTCGGGGTGTTTTGTGTGTTCGGTGTACTGAGCGGCTCCGCGGTTTCGTTTGGTCTCGTGCACTTGCTGTAATAGGGCCACCGGAAATGTATCAAATGCCAATCCACATTTTTTAATGTTCCATTCCATTTATGTCCGCATTTCACATTCTACATATGTACTTGTATTCGTATACATTTTGTTGACGTGCGTCCGTTTTGTTTCATTGTCATTTTTTGTCATCGCTTTGCATTTTTTGCTTGTTTGACGCATGTTGCTTGAAATTTTCTTTGATATTTGACAATACGAATGTTTACAGCCGAACACAGCCTTTGGGTGCAACGAACCAGCTTGATTGGCTGCTTTGAAATTGATTATGCGCTCATTGGGTGGGCGAATGCGATGCGATGTGACATTGGCTGTGCTGCGTGGTGTGTTTGGCAGTGCGATTTGAGATTGAGGGTTTGAACGCGGGTTGAGTGATATTTTTTCACAGAAAGCGACGAGATTTGGGTGAATGACAGTTCTTTATCCGGGTATTTTTGACAATATTTTGTATTTTTTCATCCACTTAGTTTCATCATTGCTTGTAATGTCGCATGCATAGTAATGTTTTAATTCTGTTATTAGCACAGTCGCTAGTTCACAACTACAATTGTACTCTGAATGCTTTTTCTCAAATCCAAATCAGTATGTCAATTTAGTTTCGGGTGTTATTATTGATTATAACAGAGGAGTTGATTTGAGCTTCACCTGGTGGTCGAATCGGACTGTTGAACTTGTGCGCTCGCGAGGCGGAACATCATCAGCCGCCTACTTTGGTTATCTCAGTGCTGTTTTACAGTTTTGAAATAGATTTAGCGTTGTGTTTCAGGTAAAATTATTTCAATTTCCAACCTGACCACTGATTCCAAGGTTCGTTGAACTTTCAAAATCATGACCAGTCTGCCGAGCAGAGAAACGGTGGAGCGGCAGTTTGTGGAAAGCGGTGAAAAGGATCGATTGAAGGAGCTGCTCATTCAGAAATTGGATGAATGCGGGTGGAACGCTGAGGTCGGTTTGAAACTATTCTGAATTATAAGCAATCAGCTGATTGGTTGGTGGACACGTGATGCGTGCTTTCTGTTACGTGGCACCTGACAGAAAATTCGATGGGAACACCCTGCTCGACGGCGTTCGTTGCGCTTCTGTGCGTCAACCCTGGCTAAAAATATGCCGAAAATCCCAACAACAACCAATCAGGTGATTGCCTATAATTTGGAGATCGACTGTAGGTTCGTATATTTTTCTTTTCTTGATAGAACTGACACCAGATAGTTCTGGTTTGATGGTGACCGGAGCTAGAGCTTGGCCAGTATGAGACGATCCCGGGTACCGACACAGCCAGCCAAACGAATCGAATTGTTCCTTTGGTTGTTTCCAACTCTTCCCTTTGGAAGTGCTCTTTCAAAATGCCACTTTCTTCTAGATCGTGCTGGTCACCAAGACCGTAGTCCTTGTCTGAAGACAGTGCACAGTGATGTTTCCACAGTCACACAAGCAAACACAATCACCGCAGAGCACGTGTGTGTTTGTGACCGTGAGACATTCCAGTGTCATTTCATTCATTTGCATTTCTCGAGACGCACGATACACCGCTAAATCTGCGTGAAACCGCATGTGGTACCGGGGGGAGGCACAAGCCGAGCGTACAACTGACTTCAAAGTTGCACCAGAAAACAGTGCTGCTGCTGGTGACGCAGGTGCAAAAGAAGTGCCGCGAGATCATCCGTGACCGCGGCGTCGAGAACGTCTCCGTGGAGCACCTGATCGACGAAGTGACGCCGTTCGCTCGCAAACAAGTGCCGGACTCACTGAAACGGGAACTTTTGCAGCACATCCGCGAGTTCCTACAGCGCTCCTCTGGACTCGCCGATCTCTGACAACACGCTGTGCAGATTTTTTTTGTTTTTCCGCATTTCTATTTTGTTTTTATTCATATACATTCAGCGCTTGCCTCACGGTAGTTCTGTTTAGAGCGTATCGCTCGTGTTCGTGTGTTTTTATTTTCATTCAGTGGTTGTCTTTTTGTCATGCTCTGACCTGTGTCACTTTTTGTGGATCAGTAATAAAATATCACTGAATACAAAGTTGAAATCAATTCGGGAATGAAACAAGCTCGATCATAAATGAGTGAATTCGCAATTCAAACACTTTCACCGTTTTCTGTCTCAGAACGACCTGATTTCAGGTGCTACGAAGGTACTTTCATGTCCAAAAGGCTGAGTCAAAAACTTTTCCACGCGAACAGAAGTGCGGTTTTTGTCTAAGTTGGTGCTTCGCGTAACCGTGGAAACGAACTCAGTCTCTTTTATGATCAGCTGTCCATGCTTGTTTTTGAACCAGACACCGGCGTCTCCCATTGAGAAAAACGCAAAACCGCGGTGTGTTTGTGGAAACGCGCCTTGTAAACATTGCTAATGAACAACGAAAACAAAGAGGGTTGCTATGTCGTGCACAACATCAGTTGTTAAATTTGTTAGCGGCAAAGGGGCACTGGACATCAATTTGTATCAGGACAAGCTGCGCACTCCGCTGTTCTCTGCGTGTGAAATTCTTTCAGTCGCCGTAACGCGGTTGCGGTGGTGAATTTTTGTAAATTCGAACAATGTTGCTCAAGGAGTTTTGGTCATTTGTCTTGGTGCTGGTGCTGGCCACACGCAGATGCGGTACACTGGGTATGTCATCTCATTGATTTTGTGAATTTTTTTGCAAACGATCGTGTTTTCCAGTTGTTTTTTGTGAATGTTAAGCTGAACAATAAGCTTTCATGGAAATGCAGTCGTCTGACATTATTGTCGGTGGTGTTCTCAGTTCTGATGGACCACCTTCGGATGGACTGCGTTGATGAGCGCCGCGGTGTCACGAACGGAACGATGGCGTTCGTCTGCAATCCGTACGATCCGCGCCCCATCTGGCAGTGTTTCCCGTACGATGAAGTGTACGCGAACGGGCCCGACTGCAACTACTCGTGCGACAATCAAAAGGATGAGGGTTGGTTCTGTCTTGCTGTTGGTTTCTTTCAGCATTATGAGAAAACAGATTCGGACTAGAATGCTGAAGTAGTCTGAAGGTTTGCGGTAACGTGTGTTTATTTAAACTTGTCACTTTTTTTCAGTGATTGAAATTTCAGCAAGAAGAACAAATACATGTACATATCGGGTCTGGTTGAAATCAAGCACACACCCCAATTATGGCTCAATATTATTTTCTTGCAACTCCGATTGCCGTTCTTTTCCTCGTTTTCGCGCGCTCTGTACTCTGCGGAAAAAAGTTAAAGATTTGAATTTCAGAGTGCATCGATGGACTACAGAAATGCGACAAATGCAAATGCGTCGCCGATACAAACGCGTGCTACTCCAAGCACAGTGAGATTTTGATTGTTCAACGCCTTCACAATCATAATTTGTGACACTGACTGAATAAAACGAGCATTGCTCTTTTTGTCGCACAGTTTTGTGCCCGAACTGCGGCCTCGAGGAAACGCACATCTGCGCCAATGGTGAGCAGTGTATTCCGGTCAGTTGGATTCTGGACGGCTGGATCGACTGCAACGACGGTAGTGATGAAAGTTCGTCGCCAAACGTTTCTAGTGCTGTGCCTTTTTGCGATTTAAGGGCCTTTTTTGACTACTGTGCAACCGCTCATACTGGTCAATATTTGTATGGAAGTGGCATTCAACAGACATACATTGTAGTTACTCATCACTTTTCCAACAACATATTTTTAAAACTTCCAAAGATGTGGCTCAATACTGGTAGCTAGACAAAGATTTCTGCTCCACTGGTAGCTCAATAACAAAAAAGTGTTGACCAATGATTCTCAGTGCAACAGACCTGGTGACGAAAGGCAACACTGGCTGTTGTTTGTGCAGATTCGTGCAACTTTCTCGAGCGCTTCAACCGAACGAAACCGCACGGTGCGATCTGCTCGGATCGCTTGAGTTCGCCGCGGTTCGAATGTGCGACGCCCGGACACGTGCTGATCCGAGCGAGCGACGGCACGCAACGCTGCGCCCTGCCGTGTGCCACCGAGCGCTACGTCTACCAGGCGAATGCCGTCACCGGCGCCGTGGACTGCGTCTGCCCGGACAGCCAGCAGCAGCAGTGGTTCCGTGGCGTCCACGACTGTGTGCCCGTCTGCGAACACCCCAGCTTCGTCCTGTCGGTCGTCGACGGTGGCGACATACGTTGCGTCTGCCCGTCCGGATTTGCGCAGTTGGTGGCGGTTTGTTGTTTGTTTGCACAACGAAATGTATTGAAAACGGTTTTAAATTAGAAAGTTTAGAATACCTGAAAATTGTCTCCGCACGCGCGCACACAGGCAGAACTGGCGGAATCTCGGCGTTCGCTGCGTGCCGGTGTGCGCGTCAGACACGCACGTGCTGGTGCAAGCGGCCGGCAGCTCGCAGCTGCTCTGCGACTGTCCGAGCCAGCACTACGAGGGTGTGTTCGAGAACAAAGTGGTCTGTCTGCCGAACTGCCCGAGCGCCAACTACGTGCACACGCGTGTCGCCGGCGCAATCGCCTGTCGGTGTCCGGCCGGCAAGATCGAGAAGTCGCACCAAGGCGTCCTCGACTGCGTGCCGGAGTGTCCCCATCCGAGCTTCATACACACGAGCAGCGCTGCGGGCGTCACGTGCGCTTGTGCGGCCGGCTATCGAATTGAGACGTTTCAGGTTCTCGAGGGGGAAGGGGGTTGCCGATTTCAAGTCACATGGCACCACTTCTCGTTATTAAACCAGCAATATTGTTTTACTTTCAGAACGTACAACAATGTGTGCCAATATGCGCTACAATTCGGCACATACTTGTTGCGAGCGCGACTGATGGCCGCACTCCGGTCTGCGGTTGTCCCAGCGGTCAATACGAAGCAAACTTCAACGGCCAACTGACGTGCGTACCGCAGTGCGCTCATGCGAGTTTCATCCTGCAGCTGAATGCCGTTGGCGACATTGAGTGCGTCTGCCCTGCTGGCCTTGTGACCGGAGAGTTCTCGGGGGTGCGTCAGTGTGTGCCCCGCTGTGCACACGGCAGCTTCACTTACGAGCTGCTCAACAATGAAGTTCGCTGTGTATGCCCCACTGGGAAGATCCGCAAACAGATCAACAATGTCGATCGCTGCGTGCAGAAATGTGCCGCTGAAACGTTCGAGCATGTTGTGGTCGAAGCCACTGACGAAGTAGCCTGCCAGTGTCCGACCGGCTTTCAAGAAGGGCTATTCGAGTCGCAGCTGAACTGCTTACCGATTTGCGCGCATCATTCATATCAATTACGAAAACTAGCGGGACAGCAACGAATCGAATGTGGATGCTCCAGTGGAACTCGTGAGGCGACGTTCGACGGTCAACGGCAGTGCGTCCCGATTTGTGCTCATGATTCGTACACACTGCAGCGGAGTGAAGCAAGTCAACAAGTGATTTGTGCTTGCCACCACGGCTTGAAAGAAACCGTATTCAACGGAGAGATGCAATGCGTACCAATATGTGATCATGCAACGTATGTTTTGGCGCCAACAGAAACTGGTTCAGTGGTCTGTCGCTGTCCTAACGGAACTCGAGAATTCGCGTTTAACGGCGTTCTGCAGTGTGTGCCCATCTGCAGACATGAGTCATTTGTTCTCCAATGGGATCAGTCAAACCAGCGAGTGATTTGCGCTTGCGCCTCAGGAAACAAAGAACTCGTTTACAACGGCGTATTACAGTGTGTGCCGAACTGCGCTCACGCCTCGTTTGTTCTAGAAACAAGCGCGAGCGGCAAAGTGTTGTGCCGCTGTCCCAGCGGTCAGGCGGATCAAATTTACATGGGCGTCAGACGATGCGTGCCTGTATGCTTGCATTCGTCTTATCAAATTCAACCGAATGCTGCGACCGGCAGATTGGAGTGTCGATGTCCGGTTGGAACGAATGAAGTGGTACTCGCGGGGCTGGTGCAATGCGCAGCTGTGTGTCCTTCAAGTTCTCACATTTACATTGTCACCGGGGACGTAATCCAATGTGGTTGTCCCGCAACGATGGTCGAAAGAACATTTCAATCGGGAATCGTTCAATGTGTGCAACCTTGCGACAGTGGTCAAGAATGGATGTTGTTTGAGGTGTGTGTTCAAATTGTAACTTTAGCAGTTGGTCTGGATGGATTCACTGAGATCATGACGACGCTTCAGGGTGCAGAGCAGTGCGTGCCAGTCTGCAACAGTATGGCATTGTCGTTTGGATACTACGAATTGGCGAGCGTACAGGGTGTGCCGCAGTGTGTGCGACGTTGCAACAGTGGCTACGTGTTGGTGCAGGCCGGTGGTGCTTGGATGTGTATTGTCGGTAGGAGAACAGTACTACGTTTCAATCAAGCTTGCATGCAGCATGTAGCAGAGCAAAGCTGACACGCTTAACTTTCTTATCTCAGAAATAGCTCATCGTATCTCCGTGTGCAGCAGCCAGCTTTCGTCCATGGGCATACAATGTGGCAACGGCACGTGTATCGATCTGAGGCACTATCGCGACTGCGTTGCCGACTGCGACGATGGAATCGATGAACGTAAACGCCTGAATGAACACGCAACAATTTGTGTCAACATTATAATCGTTTGTCATAAAAATTGTGTTGTCTGTTCAGGGTGCTATCCAGATTACATCGAGTGTGACTGCAAATGTGTGCGTCCGGAAGATGCGAGCAAACAATGCGTTTGCGGGTCATCTGGTGGCAAGCGTGGTTTTGCTGGTCTTCAGTCAGAGCATTGCACATAAGAAATGTTTTTTCTAGGATGCAATGAAAAACTTTGCCAGATGGACCGTTTTCCGCACAACTACAACATCTATCGGTGTGCCGACCAGAAAACCTGTATTCTAATGGAATGGCTTGGAGACGGAGAAGCGGACTGCCCTGATCAAGACGATGAACGTAAGTGTTCTGTAGCGCAGTCTGGCTATCCATTGTTTACCACAAATGCAATATTATGCACTTACTTAGCACTCCGCTCCCTTTTAGAATGTGCACTGAACGCTTGTGGCGTAAATCAGGAATGCGTGCAAATGACAGCCGCAGATTCATCCGAAGTCAAGTACGCATGCCAATGTGTCAGCGGCTATGTCAACTATGGATATGGATGCGTTCGAATAGCGTACGTCTTTGTAGCTACTTACAAAAAAAGATATTCGTGTTTTAGTCGTTGCTTTGCTCGCTTTACAGGCAAGTTGAGCCCGAAACCGCTCCAGCTCGGTAAGAACAACGCCGCGTTTTTTTGTGGCACAGCTCTCAGAATTTATAGCAATGCGTTGCACCTTAAAGCAGAGCACCTCGACCAAGCACTGACAAACCGCCGCCTGTCGACCTTGGCAGCACCACGCTGAGTGTTTTGCTCGACGGCAATCCAGAAGCATCGCTGGTGACCACGTTGTTCCGGCGCTTCTACAAAAACATTGCCGCGACCGTCGACGAACGAATGACAGGCAGATTTGCTGATTACCTGGTTGGATTGTTCGACCAGACCGGTGTGTCTATGTTTGTATCTCCATATTTGCTCAATCAATCGCTTCTTTTCGCTCCACATCTCATATTTTTATCTTGTCATTTTCGACGGGTTTTTTAGTTGGACATGCTGTTTAGTTTCATTGGAGTTTTTAAACGATAAAAAATACGTGAATGGAATCAGGCGAATCGCTGACGGACAGCGGCCAGTACACGACGTTGGCCGATTTGAATGCCGCACTTGCTCTGTACGACCCGGCCACTTCGATGCTTGTGAGTGCGGGCGTCACCGTGAAACGAGGCATCCTGACGGTGGTGTTGAGTGCGCTGCGCAAATCACGCGCCGGTTGCTTTATCATGGTCATGACCACTGGGGCTGCAACGGACTACACGGAACAACGCAAGCTGGACATCATCGAACTGATCGTGGAGAAGCAGTGCCAGGTGCGTGCGGTGGTCCGTTGTTCTGCGCCATATGTATTCGTTCAGCAAGTATCAATGAGTTCTGTCTTTTGTTTTGCTTCATTCAGATCAACATCGCGTTTGTCGTTAGCGCAAAGTCTGGCCTCAAGAACTTGACTGCGAGTAATGATCAGGGAGTCAGTGTACTCATGGAACTAGCCGCTTTTAGCGGAGGTAAAACTAAAATTTTATGTTTCTAGTCGAGTCGTATATTAGTTTTTTTCACTGTCTTTTTCAATACAGGCCGCGCTTTCGAATTCACGGCAAATCACTCTACAGAGGAGACATTGAACAACGTGCGCCACCAGTTTGTAAACGACATCACAACCGCGTGGTATTTGTTGGATGCGGGTTATTGGTTGGCTACGGAACAAAGTTACTATCGGAACATCGACGTCGATTACAATACGGAACGTGTGACGATCATCGTGATGCAAGAGTGTCCCGGGCCAACGGGGCCGCTAGTGGATGTGCGTGACAACCGTGGCAAGTGGCTGAACATGGACGATCCACAGTACACGCAGCTGGGCATCACTGACAACAGCACTACTGGAATCACTGTTAGATGCTGAAATGTGTTGCTCACTGTTGTCAACTAATCACCACTCGTTTTTATCGCATGTATTCTCGATCAATTTTATGTTTGTGTTCCCAACTTCGGGTGCAGCGAACGCACTGATTTGATTTTTTAGATTCGCAATGACGAACGAACAAACGAATACTTCTTTTCGGGTCCGGGCACCGGCCGATGGCTGGTGAAGATGCGCGCAACGGCGAATTGCTCGTTTCTGTTCTACCGCGTTTATGGGGTCGGCACGTTCGATTACTCGTTCGGCTTCCAACACAACACCCCTGATCCGGACAGCGTCAGCGTGTTGCCGGCGTTAGGTGAGTCTTGTTTGTTTAAAACTAGTGATTTGAACGATTTATTAGGATTAGTCTTTTCATAATAGTTTTGCAGTTGCTGTATGCCCGAATCAGGTTGAAGTTGTTATGTAATGATCGATGCCAACAACAATGTTTTGGTTGAAGGCGTCGAAACTGAAGTGAAAGTTGGCGCGCGTTTTGGTCAAGTGAACGGCAACTCGCTGGAAAAACTCGAATTTGTGACGCCTGGCGGTTCGACGACGGCTGTAACACGGTTCACTCGAACCGAAACTAAACAGGAACGACCGTTGCTGTCGCCGCATTCCTACTTTTTCATCAAGGTTCGAAATCCATAGAGTTTCTCATGCGGTTTCACGATATTGAGTTAAGCGAGTTTGTTTTGCAGTTGTCTGGTACCGACCACGCTGGCTGGCCGTTTCAGCGGTTTTCGCGAACACTGCTGTTTAGTCGACCTTTAGGTGCATAAAATTTGCGTACTATTTATTTCGATATCATATGCAACTAACTGATTGGTCCGTGATGTGATTACGTGATCAGGCATTCTGTGCAGGACTGTGCACGTTTCCACAGCAATATGCACTGAAAGCAACTGATCGCCAACCATCATCCACATTGGTTGCATATGACATCGAAAGAGACAGAATAAAACATGCAGCACCAGAATCTGCAGTCGTTTTGCTTCACACACTTGTGCAGTTTGCAGTATCGAAAGTAGCACTGAAACGAGTCTGACAATCAGAAACTGCTCAGAACGAAGCAAATATCTGACGCCGATGGAGTGCGCAGCGCACGAGTTTTACTGTGGCCCGGCGTCAACCAACGACACGGACGAGCGGGTGAGCAGCTGCATTGCGCTGGAGGCCTTCAAGAACAACACAATCGAGTGCTACTCGGCGATGGATGAAGGCTAGATGAGAAGTGCTACTGATGTTGGCCGACCAGCTTTTCGTTGAAACTCGGTTTCTCATTACAGCATGCAGCCAAAACGAGATTCTCTGTGAACAAGAGTGTCGGCCAATCGATCAACCGTGTTCGCCGTTAGGTAAGAGCGTGGTGCAGACTCAAAAGCAAACAACACCCAAACCACACCGAGGGAACGAACTGCATTGAATCACATATTTGACGTGCAGACTTGCGCAAACTCTGCGCCAACCTGCCACTGCAAGACCGCTTCCGTTGCGCTAACAGCGTTCTGTGTGTGCCAAAACGTTGGGTGCTCGACTCGCAGACCGACTGTCCGGACAACGCAGACGACGGTGGGTCTCCGATCGGAAATGCAATTGTCAGCTTTATTCAAAAAATCACTGAGCGCAAAAAACTGACCAAGCGTACTCAGTTTCTTGCTGAGTTATTTTTTAGTGCCGTGCTTATGAGGGTTGGCTTAGAAGCCTGCAGTTGCCTTTTGGTGAACATTTATTAAGTTCCGTAGTTGTCAGGAACCGCATTGACTTGTGAGAAAACTCGGCAGATCCCGCATTTCTGGACGAATGCGCGTTGGGCGTTCACGGGTGCAGTGCGGACGCGGACTGCACGAACATTGCCGACAGTTCGTACTACTGCACGTGCAGGGCACCGTTCGTCGGCGATGGCATCACGTGCATCAACCAGACCACTGGACAGCAGCAGCCGAACGATGTCGTCTTGAGAGACCAACTGCAGCGCTTGAATAAGCCACAGAACGGTAGGTCATTGATGTTCTTTGCAAAATTTGCTTCTTTGTGCTGCTTCATTTATTCTGATCGTTTTTAAACTAGACGTTATTAATGATATTTCAGTAGTCGAAGCGAACCAAACTCTAAAATGCCGGCTCATTTTGCACTTCAGATCTCTTTCGAGCGTTCTTCAGCGATCGATGCGGCGTGGATGAATTGTGGTGCTTGGACGAATCGGTGACGTGCGTCAGTCTTGATTGTTATCTCGATGGGGTGCGCGACTGCGAAACTGGAGTGGACGAAGGTATGTCTTTTTGAAAGCTGCAAAAAAATAGAAATTATCTTTTATTTTGGTTCTGCGACTCACTGCGCGCATAGATAAAGAAATTAGTTTCGTGCGTGACGCGTAAATTCAAAATTCTCGAATTGACCCGAGTCCCGAATTGGACTAATTGGGCAGTTGGGCAAAATTGAATTGCCGTATAAAACGGAAAACTAATTTCGTTTTAACGTCGGAAAATTCTCTGAGTCGCAGAACCGAAACCAAAGACGTTATTATCCATGCGTTCGACTGGATTTTGCAATAATTTCGCAGCTTGCTATCCTGGTCAAGTGTATTGCAACGGTGGCAGATGCGTCGAAGAGACTGTAGCTCCTGTGCTTTGTTCGGAGCCCGTCAATGCAGGTACATCAACGGCTGGGAAGCAAAGCCGATTGCCAAAACAGTTCTCTGGAAATATATAATATGCCAAACAAATTAATCATGACGAAAATTTGTGTCGCTCAGAGACGTCAGTGTTTTGCGACGATCATGCGTACTTTCGCTGCAAAAACGGCACCGGTTGTATTGTGCGCGAGTGGATTATGGATGGTGTTGCTGATTGTGATGACGGCTCAGACGAAGGTAGACTTTCTGAACTTGTATGTTTCTTACCGATTCCAGAAACCCGAAAGGTACCAAGCACAGGTGGGTCGTTGTAAGGGTGAAAGAACTATAAGCTCACACTTTTCACTGAGGCACTTCGACAGCAATATTGTGCTTTCCAGAGAATTTGCGCGAACTGAGTTATAACAAATCGTTTTACAACTTCTTTGCAAACCATTGTTTCAACAAAAAGAATCGGGTTTTCTAGATTCTATCGTGTGGAACGAATGTGCGTTGGGCATCGCTCGCTGCCACACGAATGCCACTTGTATCGACGACCCGCTCGTGTACACGGATGGAGTCCATCGATGCGTCTGTGCCAAAGGATTCGCTGGCGATGGAAGAAATTGCTCACCAATCTAAGTTGTTCTTTTCACACTGCTCGTAATTTAGTAAAATGTTTTGTTAGACGTTGATTATTGAAGCACTTTTTATAAGTTATGATTCTAGACCAATGAGTGTCGATTATTGCTCAAGTAAGGTTGATGCTTTTAGTTCAGTTTTTAAGTTCGCAATGCCATTTTTTTTGTGCGTTTACAAATCGTATTGATTGATTGACAGCGACCTATAAAGTGACATCACACTGAGATTGCTTTTTTTAAAGTGAAAAATAAGGTGAAAATTCGAGCCATGTCGGCCAGGTGAAATCCTGCTAAGCAAAAATTCCATGAATTTTTAAGCAAATGCGGTGCTGTTCGAAGCAATCGTGGTGGCATTGTAGTTTTCACAGCTACATGTACACGAGCCACTGCCGAGATCAAACTGGATGAGAACGGAGAAATACGTTGCAATCATTGAAAGAACCTGCAACGTTTGTATGAATACAAACAACGCTTGCTCGGACATTCTTTTTGACAACAAAAAAACACAACGCACCGCACATTCTTTACCGTTAAAATGAACGATTTATTGATGACGAAGAAGCCGCCCCCAGTGATGCCGATCTCGCGTGCCGTCAACTGATTCATGAACAACATCAGCTCGGTCAGAACCTGCACAAAAGTAGCAAGTGCCGTGTTGTTTTTGTTGAGGCATGTCGAAAATGACCAGCCACCACGGACATCCGGTCGCTGTTCAAAGTAGCCGACCGACGTCGACAAATCGTCGAGGTGCGCGCGCGCTTGGTGTGCCTCAAAAGTGATTGCGACTGTTAGCGTGTGCGTGAAAATGAAACAAAACTGCATGTGAAATAACAAAGCAGCAACTTTATAAGGCCAGTTCATATTGACGTATGCTGATGTACGTCGACCAACGTCAAAGGCGGCACACTATCCTAGGACCGCTTGTGCAATAACACGAGACCTGACGTGACGTATGAACGATAGCATACTGAAATACCAATCGTGACGTGCCGTGCCGTATACGCACATAGGTACGTCAGTATGAACGGACCTTTCGCCAAAAAAGGTTGGTTTGGCATACCTGCCAACTGACGACGGCCGGTGGGAGGCTGATGATCGCAATCTGCCCGGACAACATCAGCACCCACGAGACGAACGTGAACAGCGACATCGCGGTCATGCCGGACGCCTCGCGCACCAGCAAATATCTGAAAAGAGTGTTGAGTGGGAATTGATGCTTTAAAGAATGTACCCCTGCAGGTAAACTTTTTGTAATCTAAATGATCATCGAAATATATTTGAATGCCTTACAAGGTGATAACCAAGGTCGGCGCGTTCAGTGCGTAAATGCCGAATGCGTACCACTGTAGCATGCTGTTCGCTTGCTCTGAAAAAAAGCCAGCCGAATCCTGAATTCATTGTTTGAAAACTAATGAAAAACGTCGCTCTTCAAGCACCCGTCAGCTTTGTGATCACCAGATGACGGTATCGCAGTATCGGCAGGTTGATCATGATTTCGTGGATTTTGAGCGATCGAATATAGCGGTTGTAAATTGTGTATCTGGAAAAAAAGCGCGATGGTTGAAACAGTGATTGTCTGGTTGATCTGTGTCGATCCTCTGTTGCTACAGTGGCTGATCACTCTGCCAACTTTGAATTTTGAAACTTCGGAATCGCGTTTAGTGCGTTCCACGAACTAACAGTTGAGGCTCCGAATGAAAAACTCGCTCTCACTCGAACGCGATGATGATGACGATGCTGAGATAGATGACCTGCGGCAGGAAGAACGCCACCGAGGTGACGCCGACGATGAGGCCGTTGGCGAACTCGAGCACCTCCAGGAACAGGTAGCTCTCCATGAACGGGAACGTGATCACCCAGCCGACGCTGCCCAGGCCGACGTACAGACCGTTGACGACCGAGACGAGCGCCACGTAGACGACGCCCCACTTGACGGTCGCCAGCAGCCTGCGGTGTGCTTCGTGAACACGGCAGTGGAAAGTCAGTGTTTGCAACAATAATAAAACAAATGCAGCTCTGAGGTGAACTACCATTTGAAGTGCCAGATCTCATGATGCCACTCGTCGGCGTGCTGCCAGACGCTCTGAAGAAGACATAAAGCCACGGTCACCGTTGTTCTTTTGTATATACAGGCGCTCAATTTGAAAGAGTTGTAACTCAGGACCACTGACTGTCTACTGCACACACTAAACCACCACGAGGCTTTACCAAAAATATTTTCAACTTTGTCCGATCCATCTTGCGCATCATTTTGTAGCCGATCGCTGTGTGAACGGCGTACAGTGTGACGAGACATTTGAACACGAGCGCTGCGTTGAATGCGTTCTTGGAGCCGAGAATGAACGACGTTCCACGACAAATGTCAAACACGATCAGCGCAGCCAGCGAGGCGGAGACAACACGATGCGTCGTGGAGGGCGCGAAGCCGAGGCCGAACGCACGGCCGAACTGAGAAGCAACGCACAAGCCGATCAGTCTGCCGTTACGGCGCAGGTGGACATGTTGGATTAAGCAGCAGTGGAAGCTAATGGATTTGGTAGAACTCGTAGGACTGGAAGGACTACATAATGGATTGTGTTAGGACTAATTGGATTCTTAGGACGAGTAAAGGAGTCATAGACTAGTGTAGTATTGGTAGGTTTGATAGGATTTGTAGAATTAGAACGTTTGGCAGGTTCAGTATGGGAAGGACTGGAAGAATTGGTAAAACTTAGGTCAGGATATAGATACTTGTAATTATGATTTCGTGAAAGATTATTCTTTTTTCTCATCCGGTTCGGGGATTCGATTACTTTGCAACTGCGCATAGCACCCTCACGCAAATGAAACACGCTCTGAACCACTCTGAAGTTTGGATTGAAAAACTATGGTTTGTATGATACGTTAGTTACCGTGAAATACGGAATGACAGTTCTTGACAAGTCTTCAACGTGCAAACTTCGCACCACAGCGCCGCTAAGTTGACGTAAGTCTGTGTTGCTGTGTTCGCTATTGTCAGTGCTGTCGGACGATACGGCCAACTTGGGCACTTTCTTCTTTTTGCCGTTTTCTGGCAACATTTTCTATCGTCGAATTGTACAGTCAGTTGTATAGTCAGCCAGTGTCCTGGCCAACCACGGAGACCACTGAAAAACCTGCAATGTTCGTCTGTCCAATCAATGACTGAATTCACCACAAGTGGCATTTCAAATGATGAAAATCGATCCAGGTTTGTATTTCAAAAGTACACGATTTGAAAACTTTGCAAACACTGCGGAACAGCTTTAATAGCGCTACATAAACTGTCATCCGACGTTTTTAATTAGCGACAGGTGAGATAGGATATAGTCAAACAAGATGCTAATTGTTTGAACGCACGCAATTCTACAAGTCGTTTAGCGTGACCGTATGTTACGGCTCATGTTGTTAGTGTATTTTATATTTTGGATAAAAATATATTACCCCGTTTTCTCTTCGTGTATCATAGAACAAGCGCTATCTGACTCATGTGTCCCGACTGTCTCCACGCCATCTGACCACCGCTGATGTTGGTTCGATGGGTACTTTTCAAAATGCGGGGAAATATTCACGTCAATCGTACACGCGTCGAAAAATTAGATGGCTTTGCTACTTCAGAATTTAGGTGCAAACATTCAAATTTCCCATTGCATCACCTTAAAAACACCAGCACACTGTAAATGCGTACAAACGGGTCTTAAAACGCATATAATGTCTTCTTCAGCTGATGACAGAAGAACAAACGCCCCAAATCAAACTCAATTTTATCTTTTTGATGGCACACACTGATAACGTTTATTGCACGTGTGTTGTTTCAAAGTTATTTTTGATGAACATCAAAAACGGAAAATCAAAATTGCTTCTCAAACTCGGTAATCACTGCAATGAGCCAAGAAAGTCAAAAGCTGAAAGAACGGATCTTAGTGGCGTGCACCACCGCTACAACAGTGCTGGCCATCGGATTAGCCGCTGCATTGGTCGTACTGATAAATAATGACGCAAAGAACAAGGCTTGTTTACTTATGTAACTGTTGAATTTTTATAAACGCCTTAAAAAGTGAACCGAGAATGTGTGGTTATACACAATTGTCCAACCTGTTGGCTGGATTAATTTTTTTTAAAGTAAAACATGCCAGCACTTTCCCAGACAAAACTTTTGGTCCACTGAAGTAAACAACACTGACAAAGATACTGCCTGACGCCTGGTCGGTCAATGACCATGTTGATCAGTATCTAGGTCAGTTTTTTTTGTTTGAGGTGGCCATTTTCAAGCGAATCTTTAATTTGTTCAGTTTACCAAAAACTGCTAAGCATTTTTCTGAGTTACAAAACGGTTTGTTGAAAAAATCAGCAAATGTGAACCTGATCTAAGAAATTCCAAAATGTAAAATGTGAAGGTCTCGTCGAAGTCGCCTCTCAACGGCGATGACCACGCCCGTTCGTACAACGCCTACGAAGCGCCACTGTCGCAGGACTGGCTGGAAGCGTCTCAGATGCGTTATCTAATGTTCAACGAGTTCAATGCAACGCGAATGATTCAGGATTTGAGGATTTTAGCGAAAACTGTCCACGTTGCTGGCACGCCAGAGAATGCGGCGAATACCAGATTTATAGCCGATCGATATCGCTCCGTTGGACTCGACACAAGGCGCTGAGCACAGAGAACTTTGCTGATCAGCATTCGTCCAGGGTCACATGTGAAACTCGTGATAGTTATTGGCTGGGAGAAAGAAACGATGGTATACTGATCAAAATGATCAACAAAATCATGAACATGGTTGAACGAGTTTTGGCAGTTTTTTCAAAATCAGACCTTTCTCCAGGGGGCGGTTGATCGTTTTGAGTTTGTCTTTTAGCCGAAACTTATCATGATAAACTTTTTGATTCATCAATCATGAGTTTACCCAGCTGCCCAAGGTTCTCCGTGATCAGCGCCTCTTGACTGTACGACTACGACGTTCTGCTGTCCTATCCGAACTACGGCGTCAATTACAGCATCGCAAACACATTTTGGTTGTTGACGAATGAAACGTCTGATGAAAGACTCAACGAACAATTGCGGGTGCAACTGAGCAGCGGCATGGGGGAGCCGCTGGGCCCGACGGAGGCCGTCGCACAAATGGACAGCGTCAGAGCGCCGTTGTGGTGGAATGCGTTCTCGAAAAGTGGCAACTGTTAGCACACGCGCACTCGGAGAAGTTCACCTAATAACTCAACATAACACTTTAACTTTGACCAATAACACTTTGAATTTGCGCAGCCCGTGGTGAACTGGTGTATGCGAATTATGGCACATACAACGATTATAAGCAGCTGGACGAAATGGGCATCGATTTGAAAGGGAAAATTGTGTTCGTGCGCTACGGGGAAGTCTGGCGAGGCGCCAAGGCGTACGAGGCGGAGCGGAGGGGCGCCGCCGGGGTGGTCGTCTTCATTGATCCTTATGATTATCAGGTTTTCGACCTCTTTTTATTGTGAACGGGATTTTAGGAACGAGAGGAGATTTGGAGAACATGCCACAAACTTTGCCTGACGCAATGAGGAAGCGTAGGTCCGGGACGGGCATCTACTGGACAAGCTAAAATATACTGCAACAGTATTTTAGGTATTTTAGGTTCTGCGACTCAGTGCGTGTGCAAACGTAAAAAGAAAACTCGTTTCAATTTTTATATGGCAATTCAAAATCACCAAAGTGACTCGGCCCATTTGGGGACTCGGATTACTTTGACATTGCTGTATTCCAGCGTCATGCATTAAACTGTTTACCTACCTACATTGTATGCGCGCACTGAGTCTTGGGATCAAAATAAAAGATCATACACACACAGCACGCCACACGTCAAGGCACGTCTTTGAGTCTGTATATTGTCAATTTGAAAATGTTGTCACGAACACGACAATCGACAAGACAACTGATCTGCTTTCTTCAAATTCCTCTGCTGCCAAACCACAAAATTTTGAGTGAACGAAATGGTGCCGTTTGCGCTTCAAGGCAGCCGGTGGGACGGACGCCGGCAACTTTCCGCACGGTCTGTTCATGCCACCGAGTGGAGCGCAACGGGGCACAATGAAAATGGGCGCCATGGGTGACCCGTTGACGCCGTTCTACCCGTCAAAGATGTACACCTACCGAACGCGAAATGAGTCACAGCTGCGTGCTGAAATGCTGCTGCCAAATGTGCCGGTGATGCCGATCGGCTACAGAGATGCAATCAAGGTAAGCACGTTTAAGTTGACATATACAATGATACGATGATACGGCAGTGCAGTGATCTGACATGGCCTGCGATACGATACCACATCTCTCCACCGCTGTTGCGGCCTGAACCATTGTCTGGCCAGATCAACCCATTGATTGCACCAATGATTTGGTTTGATTGACAGTTCATAGGATCTGACCGCTTCTTCATACCACAGGTGCTAGCGAGCATGAACGGCCCCGCAGCGCCGCAGCATTGGGTGGGCGGGATGAACGTAACGTATCGCTTGACGAGCAATCGAACGTACGAACTGAACGTGTTCGCACGCACTGAAACCCGTCGAATCACCACCGTCTGCGGCTATTTGTATGGACGGTCGGAGCGTGACAGGATGGTGATTTTTGGGCAAGTTTTTTTTAGGAATTTTGGTCAATAATGGTCATTGGCCAATGGTGCCTCTGCGGTTGTTGGTCACGTTTTTCAGGAACACAAAAACCAAAACATGCCATCTCTGTCAGTTGTGTTAGAAACAATGCACCCTGTGGAGTGCCAATTTTGTTTCAAAATTATGCCCCTGTCAATTGCGTCTCCAACAAGAACATATCACTGATATTTGGAGCCCGGTGTTAACATCCAATTAGAGCGACGCCAATAAATATATTATTCCTGCGCTCTGAGTTTTCAAACA
>JASANC010000542.1:0-13175 GCA_030248135.1 Theristus sp. LFF4_11 | reverse complement strand
GTACTTCGTTCAGTTACGTATTGCTCATCGCAAAAGAACATTTAGCGCATTCCTTCACAATCCCTTCGGTGACCGATCCTCCCTCCAAACAATGAAATTGACCTAGATGTCTAACTTTTGTTACTTGACGCCGTCACACGTAAAAAAATCCATTAACACAAAAATCGCGGGATTCTGAAACTGCGGGTGGCCACACATGATAATTTTTCAGCTACCGTTGCTGGTTTTACCGGCTTTTGCAGTCAACACCCGTTAAAGCTGGCAGGAAACATCAGGCACACACGGGCACGGACAGTGCTCAGCGTGTCTTCATTTAATTTCCTGGTGTTTTTGTTATCTTATATCTGCAAAGAGGTTTTCGAAATGAGTGGTGTTTTTTTATCATTTGGAATGACGTTTGACTGAAACATTTCTAAATGGTAAACTTTTTTAAGCAAAACCGCGGTTGCTGGTTGCTGCTGGTGCTGGCTGAAAGTTTAAGGAAACATTTTCATGAAAATGATTTGCACAAAAGTGCTCACGTTGTTGGCCATCCTTTGTTTTGGACAAATGAATCTTGTCGACATTTGTCGGACACAAGATGATTTCTTTGTGATACAGCAAGGTAAACCTGCAATGGTTTTTTTACTTTTTTTCAAATTTGTCCAGGCCGCCAGTCAAAAACTCACCAGTACTAATTTGTGGACTGCGAGGCGAGCTTTGATTTGAAACAATATTGCTTTTGTTTCGTTTACATTGTCCGATAGAATCGGTGCTGAAACATATTTATTGCAAATAATGTTTTACACGATAAATTATTATTTTTTAGATGACTTCCATCGTTCACCATGGGTTGATCTTTTCGATGGTGTTATTCAGCACAACCGAATTCGAGCAAAGCGAGCTCGTTGCAAATGGTATCCATATGCGCCGATGTGTCGGCGGTAAAAAGAAAAAAAAGAAAATGGAAATTGTACATGTGGAACAGTTTTACTTTGTGTATTTCATATATCAATTTTTTAAGTTCTGCGACTGAATGCGTGTGCAGACGCGAAAAGAAAACTAGTTTCAATTTTTATGTGGCAATTCAAAGTCGCCTAAGTGACTCGGCCCTATGTAGACTCGGATCACTTTACCAATTTTGAATTCCAGCGTCATCCATGGAACTGTTTACCTATCTATGAGCGCATTGAGTTGCGGGACAAGAAGAAAATATCAAATAGAAAAATACTTTGACATATAAGGTATTTTTTATTATGATATATCTGTTCGCCATCAATAAAAATACAACAAAAGTACGGCATTCAGTTCAAAGTTGAAATCAGATTTTTACAATTGAGCCATTTGGAATAAGTTCAGAAGTAGGTTGATTTGAGAAAACAAAGTATTTAATCAGCAGCTTCTCGACGGTCGTGTTTTTGAGCCAGTTTTGCTTCGTGACGGCGTGATCGACTGGTTTGGACCGGTTGCTAAAATGAGCAAAGTGCCCAAAAATACAACAACAAAAACAGAGAAACAGACTTCATTTTTCTTTCTGGAATTGCTTGTTCCGTGTTTCTGTGACGGTTTCGATTTGTTGCATGGATGCAGTGACATGCGTTTTTAGGTATTCGGAGAGGGTATCCTACCCGTTGGGGGGCGATGGAGGAATTTTTGGGGTTAGCGTAGGGGTAAGTGGGACTCGCCGTCGCTTGCTGGGGGTTGCACCGGATGCTAATTGGTTGTAGGAGATGGCAACCCCTCCCACCCACACCCCTGCAATTTTTTATTCCAAATTTTTCAATGAAAAACGCCACAAATTGCAAAAAGCCAAAATAATTCGCATATTATGCGCCTGGAAAACAAAAAAAATCATGATTTTGAAAGAAAAATTTGCGATTTTGAATAAAAATTTGTGACTATGAGAACATTTTGGGGTGGGTGGTACCTACAAAGGGGGGTCCCGGGTCTTGGAGGTGGGTGTCACGAAATCCCCCACGAGGCGTACCTTTGTGCTAGGGGGTTTCCCAGCTCCTAATCTTCGGTACTGATAGCAAGTGTGTAGGATCTGGTGTAGAATCCTCGGGCTTTTGAATGTGGTACGTCTCAACTATTAGATTTATTTTGCCATGTGAGTAAGGAGTTTTCAAACTTCAGGCATTCTTGCTTAAAAAAACAGTTCTGACCTGTTGTTGTGTCGTGCTGTTTTGTCGAGGTCATTTTTGGGTCAGGTGGTCCCTGGGGAATCCAGCCCCGGCCTAAAGGTTGTTCATTTGGTATTTTTAGTTCGTACATGTATATGTTTTGATGTGAACTCAACTCTCAAATTGCAAGTAGAAGTCAGCTGTAAACAAAAAACGAACCAAATCGTTTCACCCAGTCGATCTTCGGCATGTCCTTCGCAGGTGCGCCCATCACACGGTGCTTCTTGACGAGCACAAAGTTCACGAGCGCATTCTGTCACAGAAAAAATGCTAGTTGACAATAACAATAGTTAGTGAACACTATCGTTTTAATAAGTCTACGTTTTGTCGACCTCAAACTTTCCACAACACAATCCAAAACGTCAACACTTTTGTCTGCCAATTGGTGGAGAACAAAAATGTAGAGCAGACTGTTGATTTCAATCTCAGTGACGTGATGCACCTTGGTCAGGTCGTGCTCGGTGTCGTCGCCGCGATCGCGCGACTGGTGCATGCTGATCTCAGGCAGCACCATGTCCATGGCGCCCGTTTCGTCGTCCGACGACATCGACTGACCCATTTGTAAACGCTGGTTGCTGTTGGTGTGGAGTGGATTTGTTTTGCAGCGCAGTTTTTGAGTTGTTTGAACGCTAGGTCGTGATGACAAACACGCTTTCCAGGCAAAATGGAGCTTTCTTGTTATTTGTGGTGAAAATAAACTGTTGTCGATCTGAATGTTGCACTTTCCCTTTTTAAGAACTTTTTCAGCAATACATTAGCCGAGCAAAGTTTGGTAGCATGCGTTTTGGGTCTGCTAAGTGAGATGCTTGTCTTCAGCTTATCACCTTTCGTTTTCACGTTTTCTTTGGTTTTTTTGAATGACAGTTGAACTCTGATTTACAGGCAATGAGGCAATCAGCTGACTGGTTGGTGATCACGTGATGCATGTTTCTGTGCAGAACAGAGTCCTCAACAGCAATGCCTGCACAGAAAGCATGAGTCACGTGATCGCCAACCAATCAGCTGATGGTTTAGAAACGGCGTGCGTTAGATCGCGGCCCATTAGATCGCGGCCGAAGCATCGCGGCCGAAGCATCGCGGCCTGAAAGATCGCGGCCTGGACGATCGCGGCCTGAACGATCGCGGCCCGGACGATCGCGGCCTGGGACGATCGCGGCCTGGGACGATCGCGGCCTGGGACGATCGCGGCCTGGGATGATCGCGGCCTAGGAGGATCGCGGCCTGGGATGATCGCGCCAAACAATGCAAATATTCAAAAGAACACTTCAAAATGTGTATGGCGATAATAGCAAACATCAACAACAACAACGGCAACAGTCAACTCAAAGTGACTCAACTCAAATTTCTCAAAGTGAGGCTCAATGCATCGCTTGCACCTGCAATCCGTCACGGCCAAAACCTCCTTCTCAAGCTAGGGTTTGTAAAAAACCGGTTTTTTATATTGCCAGAATAAAACCCTTTTCTTTTCCGTTTTAAAACCGTTTTAAAACCAAAAAAACGAATAGTTTCCAGCTCCTAAACTTTCCAAAACTTGGCACCTTGAACTCAAAATAGGAAATACATCAAAATTAGTGTTTTTGAGCAACGTAAAACGCTATGTTTTCGGGGATACAACGTATCCAATTTGCTATTTTTTGCCACCCAATGCTTCCCAATTTTTTTGTTTTAAATCAAATCAATTTCGCTTTTATTGGTTTCCGAACAGCACGTTCAGTAAATTGAAAACGACGACTGAACAGTGACCGTGTAGGTATGGGGATCGGGGGCGAGATTTACAGAACTGCAAAGTGAAACCGGTAGCGGGTGGCGTTTGAAAAATAACATTTTATCGGTTACCGTTTCAAATCGACAATGTCGTCAGTCACTTTGCATCTGCACTTCGTTTAGCAGCCACCTTGTCTTCATCGTATTTCACTTGACCCTTCAAACAAAAGCTTCTGCAAAATGATGCTTCACCAGTTCAGTTCGACAGTTAAATGCACCATTTTTTCAAAAATATAATTTTACATTTTATCAATCAAGCAAGGAATTGTAGTTTTTGACCACGTAGTTTAAAAATTTTTAAGGTAAAAAACCGTTTTTTTATTTTTTTAGAAAAAAACTGAAAAAAGGTTTTAAAACAGAAAAGAAACCTTTTTTCCTGTGCCAACCCTATCTCGAGCATAAAAAAGGTCTACCACGTTCTAAAAACCGGTAAATATAAAAAACTTAAAACAAACAAATCGGATTAAAAAACATTTCGTACTCATTCATGCAACGATTCGGTTGCATACAAGCTAATGTTTCACCCGGTGCCAAACAAGAACCCCCAGTTGCGTGCTGAAATCGATGTTTTTTTGTGTTTTGCTATGTCATTCGCGGGCAGGTAAATGAATTTTTCCGAAATTTTGCAAATCTAAGGTGAACTTTCTTGACCAACTGACTAAAATTCCATTCAATATGGTTTAACACAACTCAAGAAATAACGCGTCAAACACCTACCCATTACGTCTGAAACACCCTGTGGTCATTCACATGGGAGCTGTCGGGTCAGGTTGAGTCACTCACACGTAGGATTGTTAAACAAAAATCGAAATTAAAAAAAATTAAATAAAAAAACAAAATGTCGATTTAAAAAAAGGAAAGATTTTTCTGTGATACACTTTGAAAACCTCATTTTTGACACATTTTTTTTGAAAGTTCAACAAATTTTTTGATATACAAAGATGTTGTTGGTCCTCGTTCAGTCGTTTATTGAGAGACCCAGAATACTGGATTAGTATGGTTATATAGGTACAGAACTCCAATTAACACAATAATTATCACGTCAAATCACCAATAATTACCTATTATTAGCTTCTTCCCCCTAACAAGCAAAAGAAAAAAGTAGTGGAAAGCTCATCACATATCACGGTGGCAAAAGATCATCTTTGGAATTTTTGCGCCAGTTCCGATTCAGCTGTGTTGGTGACCGAAGCGCTGACGATCGCACACCACGGCCAAGCACTGCCTTGTTGTGCCACTGTTTTGACGACATCGTTGGCGAACGAATTCCAGAACAACGCACCTTTCGACCAAGCCATCGCTTTGCACGGAACATAGTTGGGTCACCATTCGACATTCGCAGTTGTGCACCTGGCGCACCTTTTTTCAGGGCCGGTCTAGTTGATGCGAAGCGGGCACCTGGTGCACTCTTATTCAGGGGCACACCCTTTTTCAGGGCCGGTACAGTTGAAGCAGATTTGGCACCTGGTGCACTCTTAAGCAGAGACACACCCTTTTTCAGGGCCGGTGTTTTGTTGTCGAACGTCGGTTTTTTTGGACGACCTTTGTCCAATGGTTGCGTTTTGCACGTACTGCGGCGAATCTTTTCATCCGTTCCTGCGCCGTTTGCCGTCTTATCTGCACTCTTGCGCTGCGTGTTTTTGACTTCTTGAAAGGAATTATACAACGCCAATTCATCCAGATCGAATGTCGATCCGCTAATTTTTAGATGCCGCTTATAATCAAAATACTGCGTCGAAAAATCGTTCACACTTTCAGCAAACTCATGCAACGACAATTTCTTTGACGTGGAAATAGTGGCCTCCATATTACAACGCAAAGTTTCACTTAACTCTTTCCGTTGCTTAAAGACAGCACATAGCAGGTTGAGGCGTTTCCTGTCGTTGCGCTCACAGCACTGCTTAATCAACATCCGAACGTCCCACCCTTTCAACTTCACGACGCTCGTTCGGTCGACAGATGACGTCGCACGATGATGACGACTTGATTTGAGGGCTCGAATAGGATGACGTTGTCCATTCATCTTGTCTGTTGATGATGATCAGAAGGTTGTTCGAACGTCCGGGCTTACCACAAAGATGTTGTTGGTCCTCGTTCAGTCGTTTATTGAGAGACCCAGAATACTGGATTAGTATGGTTATATAGGTACAGAACTCCAATTAACACAATAATTATCACGTCAAATCACCAATAATTACCTATTATTAGCTATATTGCCTTGTAAACCGTCAGCAGTCGATTTTGGGCCGTTTTACCGATTGATTTTAGGTTTGAACAACTTTTGTACAGAAGTTTTGAGCGTCGCAAAGGTTGTCTTACCATTTCCGATGCAGATAAGGTGACAATTCGCCTCACAATCTGAATTCTGAGCGCCCGAGCTGCACTGTTTGCAAGCGCTACAGCTGTACTTTGTCTGGTTGCTGTTTCGTGTCGTGTCGTGGCGTCGTCATCACAATGGATCGAATTTCAAGCCGGTAAATTTTCGTTCATTTGAACTGGGGATAATTAGTTGCGTTTTGAGGGTCAAAACACTAGAAGAGGTATGATGGTAACGGTTTGGAAAAGAGGTAAATGAGGTCACCAAAACAAAATCTGGTAAGTTCCGCCCTACGGGAGTCATTCGGGAGGCGCTTGCTCGTCAGATGTGATTCTTCGGACTTCTTGATAGATTTAGATAAACTTTGATTTTCAATTTTTTTCAAATTTTTCTTTAAAAAAGCAAAAATGGCAATTTTTGTTTTTTTAACAACTCTATTCACACAAGTCATTCACATGGGATATGATTGTCGTTAGAGGGCGATATTGATAGCTGGAGCAAATTTTCCAGATAAACAGCTGCAAATTTTTAATGGGGGTAGTCGCGGGTGTGCATGTGACTTTGGGGGCGGTCAAAATTTTGAAATTTTAAATAGATGATAGCTAAACCGTCAATTTTGCTACAAACAACAAACGAACATAAGCAATAAATAACATAAATAAATTTAGTTTAAAAAAATGCCAATAGCTTTCTTTGAGTAGCACAGTTTCATATACATACGCAATGCACGATGACTGCCACATGTAAATTGCCAGTCTGATCTGGATATATGACAAGGTATGAAAACTTCGCGGGCCGCGATCGTCCCAGGCCGCGATCCTCCCAGGCCGCGATCCTCCCAGGCCGCGATCCTCCCAGGCCGCGATCCTCCCAGGCCGCGATCCTCCCAGGCCGCGATCGTCCCAGGCCGCGATCATCCCAGGCCGCGATCATCCCAGGCCGCGATCCTCCCAGGCCGCGATCGTCCGGGCCGCGATCGTTCAGGCCGCGATCGTCCAGGCCGCGATCTTTCAGGCCGCGATGCTTCGGCCGCGATAGTCCGGGCCGCGATCTCCTGGGCCGCGATAGTACATTTGCCTTTAGAAACAAGCTGATGGTTCAGAGCACCAACCAAATCAGGTCTTAACGGTAAAACTGAAACATTTTGCTCTGTTCCATTTTTGAGTGCACGGACAAAAAAATCACTGTTACGCAATTGTTCGAGCCGAAATTATTCAGTACCAATTCTTTAACCGTTAAACATGCGTCTTTCAACGCAAATACACCAGTCGCGTAATCATGTGGGCCTAGAGATGTCAAGAAAAAAAAATTTTCTATTTTTTTTCTTTAAAAAAAAAATTTTTTTTAAATTTTTTTTTTAATGAAAGTTGTTCAGAATTTTTCAGGGAGTCCGAATATCACCATCTGAGGAGCCACCGACTTACCATATGACCCCCACTCATATGGGAGGAGGGTGAAAATTTCAGACTTTGTTTCGGCGACCCCATTTTCCCACCGACGACATCACGTCTCGTGTTTTGCCTCTCAATTCACCTCAAATAACATGGAAACAAGTTCCACAACAAACCGGTGTGATCATGCTGACGACACGAGGCGAAACAGCAACGAGCAACCAACGAAGTTACGCTTGCAGTGGCAGACAGTGCAATTTCCACCTTTCGAGATCCTGAAAAACGATGCGTAAATGTGAGTTCTCTGCTTCTATCTCACCTTAGCGACATCGGAATTTGTTGAACTAGCCTTTGCGACGCTCAAGTACTTCAATGCGCGAGTCGATCATCACTCACCAAGGCTGAAAACAGTCGATAAATCAATCCAGAATACCACCTGCAGCGTTGAAGACTAAGTGACAAGGTACAGTCAAAGAAAATTTTTGTTGAACTTTCGAAAAATTATGCCAAAAACGGCATTTTCAGGGCACATCAAAGAAAAAATTTCAAAAATTTTTAATAAAAAAAATAAAAAAAAGCTCATTTTTTTGCTTTAAAAAAAATAAAATAAAAAATTTTTTTGACCCTAACATCTCTATGTGGGCCAACGGCCAACCGAGCTTGTGTGGTTGTCTTTTCACAATGAACTGGATGCAACAACGAAATTCAAAAAAGCGACGGGTGCGCTCCATTGGTATCTTTCATTCATTGGTTGTTTTCATGAAAAGAAATTGTTGTTCAAATTTGATTTGCTCTGATTGGTTCAGTCGACTAGGTTACGGTAGTAATTGAATTGATTGCAATGAAGTCGTTGTTCCTAACCATAAGCGAAGCCTTTTTGACAAAGCAAAAGTGCCAACATTGTCAGCTTCGATAGAATTTGTTGAAGGGATGAAACATTGAAATGGCTCTGCATTGTAGCTCCGGTTTAGCTTTGTAGTGAACGGGATTCTTCATTTTTGCAACCCAAAAATAATACAAGTGCAATGCAGACCCGCAGAGGCAGAGCAGCGGCAGCAGCAGATAAACTCTAAAGTCGACAAAAACAGAAAAAAACTAGTACGAAACAAAGAAATCAAATTTCTACGACGACGACAAAGAAAAAGGAAGCGAATCAAGGCGAAAATGTTTTCCGAAATCCAGCAGGCCGTGAATTTTATTCTCGGTTACTTGTACGGCAAGATTCCGCGTCGTAAAATTGAATTGTTGGGCGAGCAACTGGCCAATGATCTTGTGAAACAGTATCAAAACAATTGGGACGCCATGCATCCGTACGCCGGTGAATGACTCATTTTTGATTTTTTTGATTTTAAAATTTTGTAATTGATTTTGATATTTGATCTGCATCATCCACACAGTCTGACTCTACCTATAACATAAGCAACTAGCTGATTGGTTAGCTCGATGCATGCATTTTGTGCACAGATTGCTGTGGAGGCGGAGTTTGGTTTGCTTGCACAGAGTGCATGCTCACCATTCACCAGCCAATCAGCTGGTTGAGTTTGTGTTGTTTTATTCATTGAGACTACAGTTTTCACACGTTGCGGCAATTCAGTTCAAACTTCAAACAACTGAAATGATGATTATTATTTTTTTCTCGGCGGCGACACACGCCGCATCATTGCGGTCCGTCACCACAACGGCGGCGGCGACGACGACGGTCAGTTCGATCCGCTGCTGGTTCAGTGTTGCTCTGCCATTGGACTGAACGTCTCGGAGGTGGTCGAGCTGTTGCCCGGTCAGTGCAATAATGGTTGAGTGGAATTGCAGCGACGACGAATGGTGATAAGAAAACGACAGAAGCGTGTTGTTTTGCTTCACGCTTTTGCCAGTTCGCTCCACTTGGTGAGAACGCTTTTGTTTCTCGCCCAGAGCTCAACTCCAGGTTGTTTTTCAACATCGCCATGCGATGCGAATTGAAAAGTTGGCTGTTGTTGTGGTCTGTGGTGTTTTTTCAGATCTGATGTCAATCGAACCTCAACTTTATGTTTTGTTGGTTGTTCTAATCTCGACCACCTGAGTCAAAGAGAATCTGACGAGTACTTCAATCAATCAAACAAACCAAACTGCTCGTTTTCCAGACGGCTTCGAGATGTACATCAATCCGGGCGGCGTCGGCTATCGCGACGCGAAATCGTCGGAGTTCAAGATCGTCGGCGGTGCAGGGCAGGTGCGTCGAGAGAGAAGTGATGTGAAGCTCAAAACTTTGAAGAATAACTTGCAACATATTCAAAGAACTCTCCGCCTTGTTCGGCATTTTACCACTACTGCTTTTCTCACTACTATGACCTATTTTTTCGAACTTGTTCCACTGAAATGACGTTATGTGCCGCACAACATGCGCTTGTCGTTCACAGCAAACCAGACTTTCCGTTTAGCCGATTTCTTCCTGTAAACAAATGGTGAATGTCGAATCAGTCACACCAAACTGACATTTTAGTGCCCGTACTTTGACAAACGGACGTTTTTACAGCAAATGGCGTCATTTTAGTCCGGACACGTTTGAATAAATGCACAATACTTTGCTTAAAAGCCGTCGGTTTCATTGTCAGCTGCAAGCCGGCCAGCTCAGTCGCAGCGTGTCGTCGACGACGGGCGACAGCAACACAGCCGCAGCCGGCGACGCGCACTCGCGCGTGCTCATGAACGCCTACATGCCGGCGGACGCGAGAAGTTGGTGGTAGAGCTGCTGAGCTGATTGGCGACGGTGTTCGCGATAGATACGTCGGAAAATGTTCCCCACCTTTTTGCGAAGCACACAACAACCGTGCGCTGAGCTGATTAACAGCCTAGATGACACTGATTAATACCGGAAACCATGTTTCAACAAAGTTCAGTTTCCTCACGTTGAAGAGCAACCATATCGGTGGAGTAAATCTGTTGTATGAAAAAAACGGAACTGTGGTGTTTTATGATTCCATTCAGGAACATAAGGAACTCGTCGTGTAGCACAATTAGACTGCTAAGCTTTTATAAAACTGGCTCTTGGTTTTGTATGAGCATTGTTGCTTGTGCGTTGCTTCTTGTGCCACTTCCGTTCTGTTCAGCTGTCCGTGCGTTTCAGTCCAACCGAACTTCAAATGCAACAGTGCACTCGAGCTGCAGTACACCGTGGGCGCGTTTGCGTTGACGCGATTCGGTACGCGGGAAAACTTCCGTTTCGGTTTTATTACTGTCAGAGATTCAGTTCGGTTTTGCATACCAACATCAGTGAGTAAACGTAAAGTCAAAATCAAGGAATTTGCATTTCATGTTGTTTCGGTTGGGCACAACTGAAGAGACCACCATTGCTCGGCGTCTTGTGCTTAGGTCGAAACGCCACTTGTTTGTTGGTTTTTTATTTGGTTAGATTTAACTGTTTTCACCGGTAAGATGCAAGCCAATTTCGCATTTTTTTGCGGTGCACAAGAGCAGGTTTTCTTGCCTGTTTCGAGCATGAACAGAAACAAGTAATCACAGGAAGGATTAGCCAAACCGCCCAAAGGAGTGTAACACCAGTCATACGTAACACCAGTATACGCTTACCAGGCGAAATCGCAAGAAACAGTGCTTGCACGTTGTAATAAATGATATTCGGAAAAATGCCCGAAGGGCATGAAAAAGACCAAATATTATTTCAGAATGACACAGATAGAAAAGTGTGACACAAGGATTTTCACAAGATCAAACATTTTATGAAACGTGTGTGAACTGGAAAGTTACAAACTGAAATAATATTTACGCCAATATCTTTTTTGTCATTCTCAAGGAAGGCACAATCTCTGTACAAATTTTATCTCACTTCATTTGATGCTGCAAAAAAATCATTTGCTGCTGTGAACATGCTCTTTTTATTTGTGAATACTGTATCAAATGATTTGCTTAATATGGTGTTTGCGGGCTGAACCCTTTTACGATGAGTGCGGTACTGCGGTCACAACCGGAGCCAGTGCCTTGAAATGACAAAAATATATTGACGCAAATATTATTTCAGTTTGTAACTTTCCAGTTCACACACGTTTCATAAAATGTTTGATCTTGTGAAAATCCTTGTGTCACACTTTTCTATCTGTGTCATTCTGAAATAATATTTGGTCTTTTTCATGCCCTTCGGGCATTTTTCCGAACTTGTCTTTTTCTTTTATATCTCAAAGAGTTTATAGGGTTTTAGCCTATCAGACGCAGCATAGTCGACTGCAATGGTTTCTGTTGCATTTGTACTCAGAGCAAGGATTTTTAGGAGCAAACCCTTCCGTAGACCCTTTTCAACCCAGACACGGGTTAATATCAGTTTTCACTAGTTTTTCGCTATTTTGCAATCAGAACAACGTTTTTTTAGGAGGAAGCCCTTCACGGGGACCCTTGTCAACCCAGGCACGGGTTAATATTCGTTTTTTGTTATTTGGCACCTAAACTATAGCCTATCAGACGCAGCATAGTCGATTACATGGGTACCGTGGAATTTGAAATCAGAACAACGTTTTTTAGGAGGAAACCCTTTACGGGGACCCTTTTCAACCCAGGCACGGGTTAATATCAGCTTTCTGCTATTTGTCACCTAAACTATAGCCTATCAGACGCAGCATAGTCGATTACATGAATACCGTGGAATTTGAAATCAGAACAACGTTTTTTTAGGAGGAAGCCCTTCACGGGGACCCTTGTCAACCCAGGCACGGGTTAATATTCGCTTTTTGTTATTTGGCACCTAAACTATAGCCTATCAGACGCAGCATAGTCGATCACATGAATACCGTGGAATTTGAAATCAGAACAACGTTTTTTAGGAGGAAACCCTTTACGGGGACCCTTTTCAACCCAGGCACGGGTTAATATCAGCTTTCTGCTATTTGGCACCTAAACTATAGCCTATCAGACGCAGCATAGTCGATTACATGGATACCGTGGAATTTGAAATCAGAACAACGTTTTTTAGGAGAAAACCCTTTACGGGGACCCTTTTCAACCCAGGCACGGGTTAATATCAGCTTTCTGCTATTTGGCACCTAAACTATAGCCTATCAGACGCAGCATAGTCGATTACATGGATACCGTGGAATTTGAAATCAGAACAACGTTTTTTAGGAGGAAACCCTTTACGGGGACCCTTTTCAACCCAGGCACGGGTTAATATCAGCTTTCTGCTATTTGGCACCTAAACTATAGCCTATCAGACGCAGCATAGTCGATTACATGGATACCGTGGAATTTGAAATCAGAACAACGTTTTTTAGGAGAAAACCCTTTACGGGGACCCTTTTCAACCCAGGCACGGGTTAATATCAGCTTTTCGCTATTTGGCACCTAAACTATAGCCTATCAGACGCAGCATAGTCGATTACATGGATACTGTGGAATTTGATATCAGAACAACGTTTTTTAGGAGGAAACCCTTTACGGGGACCCTTTTCAACCCAGGCACGGGTAAATATCAGCTTTTTGCTATTTGGCACCTAAACTATAGCCTATCAGACGCAGCATAGTCGATTACATGGATACCGTGGAATTTGAAATCAGAACAAC
>JASANC010000541.1:0-12208 GCA_030248135.1 Theristus sp. LFF4_11 | reverse complement strand
TGGATAGTCATGAGTTCATCGTTCGTTTTAGATTGTTCAGTGCTTTGTTGATGACGGTTCGATTCAATGTTACAATATTCTTGTTGTTTTGACTGTATCAACAATCACTTGGTCCAACTAGCCTTTTACGAAAGCTTTTTTGTTCGCTCCTTTGCTAATCAGCTGTGTTTTTACACCTGAATGGATGTTATAGTTGTAGACACCTAAATACAGGGTGGGCCAAAAAAAGGTTCCAATTCTAAAATGCTCTCACTGGCGTGTGCTAAGGTGTTTAGAGCTGAAAATTGGTTTTTCTGACTGAACTTTTTTTCACGGCATGTTGCCCCTATCACTCACTACAGCAAAATATCTGAAAAACATGAAAAATCGACAAATGTGGTGAAATGCAGAGGGTTAATTTAGCTGTAACAAAGACCAAATGATGAACGTTGGTGACAACCCGAGTGCTCACAACACAAAAAAGATGAAAAAACAATACGCACATACAGTAGCTTGGAAATGCTGAATGCTGAATTGCATTTGAACAGTGTTTGATCAACCTGATGTTTCACTTCGAGTCTGAGCGTGCGTGAGCGGTTCAGCCCAGAGCAGATGCGAATTTATCTTTCCAGATGCAAACTGTTTTTTTTTCATTTTTCATTCACACAATTTGTCACTCTGATATTTTTCACCATAGCAGACTGGTTGTTTTCTGCAGTGAAAGTTGCAATTCCATTTTCAGTCGTTGCTGCCATCATGGTTAAGTGGACGGCAGAGAAGCGAGTCTGGTCTGCCAATTGGTGGGAACATGCGATTAAGTTATCTACAGTGGTTCGGCAATTTTGTACAAAATTCAATTTTCCCCCGCGTGGCGATACATCAGTTCGCCAGTCGGTATGAGCAATGATAAACAGTGAGATTATGGGTGGACGTTGTTTTTTTGCCAAAAATCTCTATTTTTTAAAAATTACACTGTAAAAATAAACTGAAACGTGTAAACCAAAAAATTTTTGATCACAAAAAAGCTCTCAAAGTGTTCCAACAGTGTTCAAAATTTTAAGCCATGAGGTTCTTGCTACATCTAAACTAACCCTCTGTATTTCACCACATTTGTCGATTTTTCATGTTTTTCAAATATTCTGCTGTAGTGAGTGATAGGGGCAACATACAGTAACAAAAATTTGGTCAGAAAAACCTCCAAATGTTTTCTAATACACAGGAAAAATAACTTTTTTATGCTCTCGTATGTTCCGTTTTTATTTATCTTTATGTCGACTTTGTGTCGTAACATAACGACAATAAAACGACTTTGTGTCGTAACATAAAGTTGCATGAGTATTCATCGTATGCTATTTCACGCTGCAAAAAAACCTGTTTTACGCAACTGCATAAAGAAGGGACATTAAAAAGAGTGAAAATGCTGATTGGTTGTTCCGGCGCGGCCTGTAGTTATGTTCTAGCTTTATGTGCATAAAGTATGCATGAAAACTATCTTCATGCAATTTGCATGTTCCATCATGTTCAAAATACTTTAAAACTAAAAATTGAAGGTCAAAACTATGAATTCATGGACCATTTTGTTTTTAAAACAGTACACATGTGTGTCGAGTACGTGCACATCATGAAATGTGCCGAAAAAAACAAAAAATAAGCAAGATTAAAAGTATAAAACACGTTCTAAAAAGTAAAAACGTGTTGACGTGAAATGGGAGTGTTGTCGGTCACCAAAAAATACCAAGTCTTTTGTGAGTTGTCCTTGCTGTCTGACTTGATCTTCCTGACAACCTGCCAACTAGCTTTACTGCACACACTAGTATGTTATTTCAAGTGTGAGTGAAAACACCAATAACAACGCTGGCGTTCTCACTCACCGGTGATTGTTGTGGTAACATTTTCTGAATTGAAGTCAAATTTCACCAGCGCTTAGTCATCAGTGGTCAGCCATCACCCGCAGTTTAAACATTTTAAACTGAACATTCATCTAATATGGATCTTGATAATAATGGAGATAGATCTTTATAGATGAGGTGATCATTAATTTAATGTCCCATTTTTATACTAGCGTCTGTGATTTTCGCAGTAAACAAAGCATAAAAAAGAAACATTAAATTGATGATCACGATACACACCTAATCTTGCCAAGTAACCGACGCACAGACTGGCTAACTGACTCAGTACAGACTGTCAAGCTTCAGAATAACCGACTCTCACTGGCAGACTACAGACTGACAACTGGAAATAAACAATCTGCAGGCAGCTCAGAAGATGACAGACATTTTTAGGGGGGGGCTCCTACCCGGGGGTGCCAAACTTTTTTGGAGGTGAGGGTGTCCGCAAGTGGGACATCCCCGGGGATGCTAATCGGTTCTTGGCCCTGCATCACCCGGAAGTGCAGCTGGCCAGTGCAGTACCGAAGATGACGGACATTTTGGGGGTGCCAAGTTTTTTTTGGGGGGTAGGGGGTAAGTGGGTCTGCATAAAGAGATAACATTATTAACTCGCTAAGCAGCATGAGTGCTGCATCCGAGGGCATAAAAAAGTTGTTTTTCCTGTGATAATGTTCCAATTTTCAGCTCTAAACACCTTAGCACACGCCAGTGAGAGCATTTTAGAATATCTAAAAATGCGGGAGACGCATATAAAAGGAGGAATATGGCCTTGTGTAAGCAGTGAAAGACTTGGCGCGACAACCTTTTCAAGTCTCTGACGTGGTACACACGGATACAAGTACATAAGGGTCATATTTTTGCGCCGCGTTTGTTGTTCACAAGCTTGTTGAAAAGCGTAAAAGTTTTGAAGTTACCGTATTACCTCTATTAAACCCCCATGGGGGTTTATTTCTTCAGCGACTTCTGGGGGTGGGGGTTTATTTTTGGGGGGGATTATTTTTTTGGGGGGGGGGGGTTTATTTGGAAACCATTTTTAGGGGTGGGCAAAATGGCAAAAATACCTTCCATGGCAGGAAGGAAGTTGCAGAAACTTCTACTTTTCACAGAGATTTCCTTTGGTAACAGCCTTTTGTAATGAAATTACCGCCAACTCATCCCTTTGGGGCCTTTGGTAGCACAATTTCACCAATGTCACTGCATTCAGCCACTGAATTCGCTAGGTATGTGTTTCAAACAGGTTTCTAATAAACCCCCATGGGGGCTTATTTGGGGGGGGGATTATTTGGAAACTTGTCGAGGGGGTGGGGGTTTATTTTTGGGGGGGGGGGGGTTTAATTTTGGGGGGGGGTTTAATAGAGGTAATACGGTATCTAGATATTTTTCAATTGTCCTCTTCAGTTTAGTCTAAAATCACATCATGTGCGAAATTCTGTACAGCATGGCCGAATAAATGAGGCAGTCCATCAAGGCGGGATTAGTCGCTGACTAGGAGTTGTCTTTTTCAAAAATGCCAACATAATTTCCAATCATGTGTGCAAGGGAGAAAGAATGAACAGAATAATACGGATAATCCATTAGCTTAAAAAACGCGTATTTGGCATACAAATTGGTTTCTGAATTTCTTTTTCTTTTATTCAAAATTCGCGCGCTCCTTGCACCCTGAAAAAAGCTGCCATGTTTAATCGGCTATGCTGTAAATTCTGTGCAAAAAACAGAAACATCAGAGATTGCAAAACATTGCTGCATGTAGCTTTATCGTTGTTGCTAACGTACGCACCGCTGTGCATACAGCAGCACCAGTGCAAAAAGTGTTGTCTTCCGTTGATTTTCACCCTTTTTACCAAACTCTTGTGCCAGGATAAACCGGTGAGTCATTGCCACAGAAGGAGACCTTGCGTTCCCAATGCCTCTGCGATACACTTTGTGCAAACCAGTGTCAGCGATCTAAAGTCTGATCGTTATTTTAGTGGTTTTAGAGGTCGCTAAATGCTAGAAAAAGGCAAATGTGAAAGTTTCATTTGTCTACAATGTACGAGGGTTGCCACTTGCAACCTAAATAAAAAATAAACGGCGCAAAAATATGACTCTTATGTACTTGTATCCGTGTGTACCACGTCAGAGACTTGAAAAGGTTGTCGCGCCAAGTCTTTCACTGCTTACACAAGGCCATATTCCTCCTTTTATATGCGTCTCCCGCATTTTTAGATAATATTCTGACTTTTACATAAGCCCCGAAGGTCGGACCAAAATCACAATACGTTGGCACACAACTCGGGTTTTTCATTTTTCGTTTTTAGGCCAATTTCGTCTATGCTATTTCTACGGCCGATTCGCCCAAAATCGTCACGATTCAGTACCTAGAAATTGCTCACATAAGAAAACTGACCCAAAAGCCGTGATCGGCGCAATGAATTACCATAGAAAACACCGACTTCTTGTTTTTCATTTCTGGACCGGTTTCACTAAATTCCACGGCAGATTCGCCCGAAATCGTCACGATTCAGCATCTAGAGTTGCTCACATAAGAAAACTATCACAAAATCCGTGATCAGCGCATTGAATTACACTGGAAAACATAGTTTTCTTGTTTTTCATTTCTGGACCGATTTCGCCGATTTCCACGGCCGATTCGCCGGAAATCGTCACGATTCAGCATCTAGAGTTACTCACGTAAGAAAACTAACCCAAAATCCGTGATCAGCGCATTGAATTACTACGGACTAGACTTTTTCCTATTATTTTTCGTAGCTCATACAAAATTTGTAAGAGTGAAAAACTGATACTCAGTCAAAATGCTACGAACTTTCAAAAATGCACAATTTTGACTCAAAAAAGTGCCCGGGCAAAAAAATAAACTAAATTTTCAAAAAATACGGATGAAATTACCCTAGGAAACATTTTTGTTCAACTGTGAAAGTGTCCCAGCTAAAAATTGAAAGGGCGAACACTTAAAACCAGGTGAAAACCCTCCGAACTTTTAAAAATGCCCAATTTTTTACCCAAAAACAAGGTCTGGGTAAAAAATTAACCCAATTTTCAAAATCTCCGGATGGAATTACCCCAGGTAACATTTTTGTTCGTCTGTGAAAGTGTCGCAGGTAAAAATTGAAAGGGCGCACACATGTTGATTACATATCTGAAAAAAAAATACAAAGGGAAAAAAGTAACACTGTTTTCAGAATAGGTTTTTCGTGTCTACAGCGTATGAAAAGTAGTCGGATAAAATTTTTTCGCGGCTCCAAGCACAACTTTGGGTGTTCGTTTCGTGTGCACAGTGCCAAGTTTGTGGCTTATACTATGCTCGCTGGACGCAGCGAGCAAATTTGAAAAAAGCGCGCGAGGGGATAACGGCTCATATTATGCGTGATGCGCTGTCCGCTCGCTGGCGCTCGCTCGCGCATCCGCATGATTGGAACCTTTTTTTGGCCCACCCTGTACTTTGGATGACATCCAAAAATCGTAAGGTAAAATACGTTCTCAGAGCCTATTTTTTGCAAATTTTTCTTCGCTTCGCGAAGACGTTGCAAGTTACCATTTTTTATTTAAATTGAGAGTCAAAGTCGCCTTTCGAACGAAATATAGAACAAACTTCCAATTTTTTTTTATTTTCAGCGCTTTCAAAATTTTTGTCATCTTCAGAAATCTTATTTTCATGATGGAAATCAACAATAGGGTGTCGACAGTCCCCCTCTGGACAACAAACACAAATTTTTTCACTGTGTTAATTTCAAGCAGTTTTGTTGTTGTTTGTCTGGACACTCGTAGTCGGCTGTTTACTCTGCTTTTATCAAACAAAAAAAATTGTTGTCACGCACCACGCACGGTTAAAACAAAAGCGAGAAGGTGCCTGAGCAGAGAAAAGTAAAAGTTTTGTTTCTGAGTAGCAGTGGTTGTGATGTGAAGTTCCAAAATTGCTTTTTATTTGACTCCAGGTGTTGAACAACGTTGCACGGACACCGAATTATTTGTTGCTCGATGTAGTCATGCTGACGCAGAAATTTTGGGCTGACGCAAAATTTTTCGACCTCATGTGTCAATTGACTTGACGCAGAAAAATTTTCCCCCTCATACATCAAAAATTTACACATGCAAGCACATAGCCGTGTTTTTGAGAGGTCACTTAGTTTGCGACCAAAAAATTGGGGAGGGGTCGACGTCGCGCAGCCACCCGATCCGGGACAGGCTAGAATTGTCTGGCGTGCACACCTCTGACCTACACCAATTCGCTGAAAAAACACAAATCAACAAAAAGACAAACAAAAAACAGATCGTACATCAGCGACTCGACGAGCGTGAACTTGGCAGGCTGATGTGAAATCGACTCAACGTAGAAGTAATACTTGATGATGTCCCATTTGTCGTCAATCAATCGCCCGTCGATGTGGATGTCACGGCGGGGACGAATCGAGACCGGGTACAGCGCGTTTACGTCATAGCCGTTCTGCAATCAGGTTTCGCTTTCGGTCGGTGAAATTTTGTGAACTGCAAATTGTCGCGTTCATCGCATAAAGTATGACCTATTTTTTCAGACGTGTCCCACTGAAATGACGTCATTAAACGCACTGAAACATGCGCTTGCCGCTCACAGCAAACCAGACTTTCCGTTTCGCCGATTTCTTCCCGTAAACAAATGGTGAATGGTCGAATCAGTCACGCCAAACTGACATTTTAGTGCCTGTACTTTGATAAACGGGCGTTTTTAAAGCAAATGACGTCATTTTGGTCCAGTCACGTTTGAATACTTCCACAATACTCTGTGTCATTTTTGTTATCACTTTTGAGTTGCGGAATGAACCCAGTTCCAGTACGACTTTTCAATCAATGCAGAAAACAATGGCGCTGTTTCAGTGCAACAAAAACTTTCAAAGACAGTTCAAACACATCGTTTCAAAAAAATACACTTGTCACCAACAAAGACCAACCTTCTGTAGTGCCTTCACAAACGACTGCTGCATGTTCAGCTCCGGCGTGAACCTGCAAGAAAAGTGTGACAACCGTTTAGAAACGGTTATGGTAAACTGAAACTGAAACTTTGGCTTGCCTACTCATGGTGTCTTACACTTCTCTGGTATTATGCCATGCACTGGAGAATAAAACTGACTGACTGACTGACTGAAACTAAAAAAACAGGAACAGTTTGCAAAAAAACACAAAAACCACAAGAAAACCATCTCACATTTCGGCGGGAAACGGCCGCTCCGAAATGCGACGGGTGTGATACAGTTTGCTGAAGATGTTCGCCCAGAGACGGCCACGTTTCGCGCTTTTCACGCTCTCGTCATTCGTCAGCATCGCGCAGGTGCTGCAGCATGCGAACATCATCATGTGTCACCCTCATGGCTTGGTGGTAGCGCGTTTGACTGCTGTCTGTGCGCTCGGGGGATCGAGCCCCGCCGAGGGGTGTACAGGCACTTAATGACAGAAAACTCGATGGGCGCCCTACTCAATGGCGTTCTGTACGCTTCTCTGGCTTAGCCCTGGCTAAAAAACATCGCCTAAAAATCCCAACAACAACAAGCAAACGGCGACACCAATCAATACCTCCATCCAGCCATCCATTTTAATTCGCGAAAAAGCAGGAAACTCCGATAAAACTGTATGAGCAGCATGAAATTCGCAGACCCAAATACCTGGCCGTCACGAACAGCGCCGCATCCGGCGCGCCCCATCTGTACAGCGAGCGACAAGTGTCGGCGTCGGCGTGATGCGACAGCAACGCAAATGTCATCGAGTTGATTGCGATTCGTTCCCTCTGCACTGGCGCGGCGACACCGACGAATGTGGGCGGGGCGGAGTCGCACTCGCTGCCTATTGGGTGCTCACCAATTCCGGTTTGGTGATAGGGGTGGTCGTTTGGTGCGCCAGCTGCAGTGCACGGATAAACCAGCAGGGATTATGTTCAGATTCAGGACTGCGGTGATTGTCGTTTTCAAGAACTGCCGATCGAATACTCGACGCTGATTGGCTGTATTGTTGCATGTTATGTCAGCGAATCAGCATGATGCTGTGATTTCTATTTTGGAGAATAGCTTCTTAAAAAAACAATGGTACCAAAAACCAACTGCTTGTTAGAGCGTGGATGGCCAAGCGTCCTGTGAACCAATCAATGCTCTAGCCACGATTCTGATGTCACTTTTTCACTGCTACGGTGAGTGTTCTATAGTCTGGTTCTCTTTTTTAGACAGAATCTACCGGGGCAACAACCGAAACTTTGAACACACCTTTTGTCGGTGGGGCGCCGAGTTGCAAACGAAACATGTCGCGTGGCTTCGATCGGAACAGCTCACCAAAGTGATCTTCCTGTAAAATCACGAGACGAAATCAGACGAGTTGATACTGTCGCAGTTCGATAATATGTTTCACCAACAAATGTTCATAAACTTCTGCGCCTACCTTTCTCCTGCTCAGCACCAAGCTGCGGAAGAAATGCATTTGATAGGTGCGATATTTCGTCGGGTTCAAACGCAGTTGATCAAAATGCGCCTGAACAGAAAAGCAAAAGTTCTTTTGATTTGATTGTCGTGAATGTTCAAGCCAACTTTCAGTTTCGAACCAATAGCTGCAACACTACACAACAACGTTTTGCTTTCAGTGGCTTATTGACGTGTTTTTTTGTGAAATTTTGCGAGTTAAAATCTTACAGCACACTTGTGTTGAGAATTTGTCAAGAGCCCGGCCGCAAAATATCGTCAAAATTACTCTCCACTCTCCAAACTCCACTGATTTTAATTTTTAGAGCCCAGAACACACCACACCACAAAAGTTTCCAATATTAACGCCACATTATATCGACCTGTTCTGCCACTATTCTGAAACAGTACGTCTGTCCATGTGTCATGCTCTCAATTGCACACACCCAAACCCCAAAAGTCAGCAGCGATATGACGCTGAAGCAAACCAACAAGATTGTACAGTCATGCGAACCGAGAACAAGCAATCAAGCTATCCAGAGAGCAACCATGTATTAGTCTTTCTTTGACACCCCAATCCAGTGATATTCACGACTTTGGATGGCAACTGCAAGAAATTGCTCGACTTAAAAAGCAACACCTTGTGTAGAAGGCCACCGGAAAACTGATTGTCTGCGTGGTTTCCAAGCTCAATGACCATTTTCAGCATTTGAATTTCCTCTGCTTTCTCAACAGTTTTCGCAGCATCATTCAGTTACGCAAGCATCTTACGGTGGCGCTAAAGTCCTCACTACCAATTTCGACTGCTTTCCGTATTCACGGCTCACTGAATACGAGCAGCAACTGTCGTTTACGCATGACCGGGCAACCCGGACCCGGCACAGCACACACAAGAGCGGAACTATTAAAATGAGCTCTCGAGAAATCGTTCCACCAAGCCAACTGTTGCGCTTCTCGGTTCGTGTGGCAAGACAAGAACACACACAACTGTTGGATGGAACAAGTGTGACGTGATATTGCAAGGCACACGCTGCGAAAAGATCATCAAATGAGATGACACATCAGAACGACTCCGATGGAACAGCAACCTTATGGTCATAGTTTAGTCATCTATGTTCACAGCCACAGTAACAGCGAAAACTTTGCACCCGATAAACGACAACTAACAAAAGCATTCCAAGTTGTGCGCCAAGTCTAGGTGGTTTCTGTTGTTCTTTCACAGTTCTAAGAAGCGACAAAAAAATTACGTCACAAATACCCCTGATAATAATTGCACGCTGCCTCGGGAGGCACAATTCACCATTTTGTAAAGCAGCCCATCGTTTCAAGAGAAACCCGACGTCTCTGCTTGCTGTATCGGAAAAAGCGTCGCGTTGTTTTTACTCATGCGTGATGGCGGGCAATTTTAGCTGTTGCCAACATGAGACAATGCGCCTCACACTTGAAACCGTTTGAGCTTGTGATAGCACACGCTAAAACCTACAAGAAAAGGTCATTAGCATCCTAGCATCAGCAAGTGCTTCATTACTCATCCATATTCATGGTGTTTAGTTGGCCACATTTCACAAATTCTGTACGAGACGGAAACTGTGGTTATCGCTATCTGTGGCTGGTTACTTGCAATCAATCATGATTCTCTTCTTCGCCATGTCGCCTATCAACTTTTGTTTTGTGCTCTTATCAGTAGCCATACAAATCGCTGGTTTCGATTGTTGCTCTGAACAGCAGAGTCCATCTGGCCTGTCGCGTTTCAATCCTTCTCCATGTCTATTTTGTTCTTTTTATCATGCCCATTCGCGAGCGGAGCGGAGCGGAGCGGACAGCGGATGCAGGCATAATATGGCCCGTCAGTCGCTCGCGCTAAAATTTCAAACTTACTTTGCCTCGCTCTGTGAACATAAATGGAGCTGAGATTTTTTTCTGCGGCACACAGGCAGACAATCCACAGATACACTGTGTGCACCAGAAATTTTTTCGTGGTGATCTTCTACACACGCTGTGTGCGCAAAACATCGATTCTGAATTCGCTGTTTCTTATTCTTGTTTACCCCTTTTTTTTCGGTCATGTCATAAAATGTGTACGCAGTTTCAGTGATACTTAGAAAATTCTGACGGTTATGATAAAAACATTTTCTAGGGTAAAAATCTTCGGGATTTTCAAATTTCGCATTTATTTTTTTCTCCGATGCTTCCCAAGGCTCAAAATTTAGCTTGTTTGTACAAAATTACGAAAAATGCTTATTTTGAAGTGTATTTCCAATTTCTGCGCGTGAAACAAACCGTTATTTGACAAATAAAACAATTTCTAGGGGTAACCAACAACGGAGAGTTTGAATTTGACCTTTATTTTTTGAAAAAGTAAAAAGAATAGCAGTTAAATAACCAAAATCGTGACGATTTCGGGCGAATCGGCCGTGGAAATCGGCGAAATCGGTCCAAAAACAAAAAATGAGAAACTGGTGTAGTCCGGGGTAATTCAATGCGCTGATCACGGATTTTGGGTTAGTTTTCTTATGTGAGCAATTCTAGGCACTGAATCGTGACGATGTCAGGCGAATCGGCCGTGGAAATTGGCGGAATCGGTCCAAAAACAAAAAAATGAGAAACTGGTGTAGTCCGGGGTAATTCAATGCGCTGATCACGGATTTTGAGTTAGTTTTCTTATGTGAGCAACTCTAGATACTGAATCGTGACGATTTCGGGCGAATCGGCCGTGGAAATTGGCGAAATCGGTACAAAAACAAAAAATGAGAAACTGGTGTAGTCCGGGGTAATTAAATACGCTGATCACGGATTTTGGGTTAGTTTTCTTTTGTGAGCAACTCTAGGTACTGAATCGTGACGATTTCGGGCGAATCGGCCGTGGAAATTGGCGAAATCGGTCCAAAAACAAAAAATGAGAAACTGGTGTTTTCCAGGGTAATTCAATGCGCTGATCACGGATTTTGGGTTAGTTTTCTTATGTGAGCAACTCTAGATACTGAATCGCGACGATTTCGGGCGAATCGGCCGTGGAAATTGGCGAAATCGGTCTAAAGACAAAAAAATGAGAAACTGGTGTAGTCCGGAGTAATTCAATGCGCTGATCACGGATTTTGGGTTAGTTTTCTTATGTGAGCAACTCTAGATACTGAATCGTGACGATTTTGGGCGAATCGGCCGTAGAAATAGCATAGGCGAAATTGGCCTAAAAAACGAAAAATGGAAAACCTGAGTCGAATTGTGATTTTGGTCCGACCTTCGGGGCTTATGTAAAAGTCAGAATATTATCTAAAAATGCGGGAGACGCATATAAAAGGAGGAATATGGCCTTGTGTAAGCAGTGAAAGACTTGGCTCGACAACGCTTTTCAAGTCTCTGAGGTGGTACACACGGATACAAGTACATAAGAGTCATATTTTTGCGCCGCGTTTGTTTGTTTTTCCGGAAACCCGAAGGTACCAAACTCCGGTGGGATTGGGGAATGGACGGCTCACCATCCCGTGGAACCAATACCCAATACCGATCGCCACGTGAGGGGGACAGCCTCTAAGCCCCGCTCTGTCCTGGGGGCACCAGTGATCTTAGCCCGATTTCGGTTTCGGTGGCCTGCGGTCGCTATATCCCCGGAGGGCGGCGAATCCGAAACTTTCGTTTTCGTTTTCGTTTTGCTGAAAAGCGTAAAACTTTGAAGTTATTTTTTAATTGTCCTCTTCGATTTAATCTAAAATCACGCCATGTGCGAAATTCTGTAAATTCTGTGCAAAAACAGAAAAATCAGAGATTGCAAAACATTGTTGCATGTAGCTTTTTCGTTGTTGTTAACGTCCTCACCGCTGTGTACACACCAGCACCAGTGACAAAAAGGAGTTGTCTTCCGTTGATTTTCACCTTTTTTACCGGTGTCAACTTCAACTAGTGTGGCAGGATAAACCGTCTGTCCCATGAGTC
>JASANC010000539.1:0-24080 GCA_030248135.1 Theristus sp. LFF4_11 | reverse complement strand
GGTGATTGATGTTCAAGGGAACACCACATCCACAACACGGTCGTTTGAATGTCGCGCGCTTGGAAACTGCGCACGCAACTCTGAAACGCAGCACGCCAGAAGAAAATACTGTTCATTTCACGACACAGCAAAGGAACCATGGAAACTCCAAAAAAGCAAAAACCAAAGCAAAAACCAAGAAACAAACGCACGATCTGCAGCCACTGCGTGATTTTCCGACTGGACAGGCGCAGCATTCGATCGTCCAACGCCTTCAACTGATTGAACAGCGCGTCATTCGCAAACTCGTAGCGTTGCTCCAGCAGAATGTTTGCCGAAATGCTCGCGACCATCACCTGTATTTTCAAGGCCAGTTCTGAAACTTGCGTGCAGGTCACAATAGTTCGGTTGTTCTATTTCGGTTGCAGGTTGTTCTATTATTATGTTCCGACAAATGACTTTCATTGGGATGGCATAGGAGACACATCACTTTCATTGTATCTATACTTGAAGATCAGGCGACCCATTGGTTGAAGAGATTCAAAATAATCTGAACGTCTCTGGAGCAGAGAGTTGTACAATGAAGCAAGAATCTGGATCATGCAAGGTGCAATCCGAGGCCATCTGGACCCACAAACAAACGAACAACAACTCAACCCATACAAAAAAAATATTTGCCGCACATTAATCGGGTGCTCCATGTCGATCGGTTCGCTCGGTGCAGCGGTGAGTTTCTCGTTCAAATGCTCTAACAGACGATCGAGATCAGAATTGATTTTGTCCTCCATGGTCGCCCGACCAAAGCCGAAATCACGGAGCACGTGCAGCGCGAAGCGTCGTTGCTCGCGCCACAACGGGCCGGAAGCGAAGGTGATGCCGGCGTGGTGACGTCCGAGCAACAGCTCCCAGAGGTACAGACGGTCGCGGTCGACGAAGAGGTCGCCTGAGACGTCCCGGGTTTTTGGCGGTTTTTTGGCGGTTTTTTGTGGGTCTCTTTCAGTCTGTGTTTGGTGTTCATGGACCTTCAGGTGCCTTCATGAAACACTACTTAGTGACCACCACGTAGCTATATTTCAACACAGCTACGCAACAGTAAATATTTGTTTTATGAATGCCGTATTATGGTGTCAAATTTCAAATACCCAAGGTGCACAAATGTTGAAAATGCGCTTCTTTGCCTTTTTTGTTCTTCGCTGGTAGGTTTGTTCATTATTTCTATCAAATTGCCACTGATCGTAAACAATCCGAATGCAAAGATAAAGAATCGCGAACTCTTTTGACTAACATTCAGGGACAGTGCAATCAGCAGCATTTATTTCAAAAACCAGATTACTGTAAGTTTAAAGAAGTTATTTTTCCTAACAACGACTTGAAAAAAACGCTTTCAACGAACCATGCTTCACAAACGCCTCATGCATGAGATCATAATCGGTCACGAGCACATAGTGCTTCCACGGCGCCCACATGGTCACCATTCCACCGTATTTTCGGCCCAATTCATTCCACTTCCAGCCCATTGCACTGATGTCCGGAGTGCCAGCAATATAACAGTTGCCAATCATTGGGAAGCTCAACGGACCACGGGGATAATAGCGAAATCGACGATATAAATACTCGTAAATGTAGTAAAATGCAGCCAGCAGTGCGAGGAATGTTGCGAAGAACATGACTTTATGGTTTGCCTTTTGTTTTTTGGCCTGCTAATATGTGATGTTTATGGAAAACTGAAACTAGAAACACATGCTCTCGCCAATAATTATATCAGTTTGATAAAAGATGCGCATTTTAACAACGGACCATCCTGTAACCAGTTGTGCAACTGCACATTTTATCAAGGTGTACACATATGGTGTTAATTTATGCGTTTTTTTCATTTACGATGATCGAAACAGCCATGTTTAACCAGACCAAACGACTAAAACACCTGAGCGCTGAGAAATATTTTCAGACACACCATTGCGTTTGATATTCTCACACAATGCTTGCATTGATTAAGACTTTTGTTTATTTCAATATCAATTTCCAACGACGCACACACACGCACACGACACACATTTTGATATTATAGGTATTCAGATATGAATAAAAATATAAAACAAAATGATTTCTTCCGCAAAGTGCATGGTGTCCCAAAAAAAGTCCCAGCAAAATCTGCGTTACATCGTCACAGTAACTTTCGCGCGCGGCAGTTGTTTCACGTTCTGACAGTGCGGTTTTTTGATACGTCTGTCTATACCGCACGAGTGAGGACCTCGGGTTCGCAAACTTCAATAATCCAACTTCATGAAAATCTCACTGTCGATCAGTCCAATCACGTGCGGGTGGTTGATCTGAATGCAACACTTTTGAGAGCAGCAGCAAGTTCAAATTTTGCATATTCAAAAAAAATTCACTTTTTAAGGTATAAGACGTGAAAAAGATCGACAGCTTTGATTGAAGAGAAATTTATGTGGCAAGCCCATAAAAAGCGGCAAAAAATGTGGAACGGATGAAGTGTCCTGCTCTGGTGCTATGGTTCGCTCGCACTAAGGACGTTTGACCTCCAACGCTCCGAATCCCCGTCCCGAGCGCCGATGTTGAGCACTTTTGAGACCGAGTTAAAGGAATTCAGCAAGTTGGTGCGTGTTGTGTTTGTTGCTCAACTGTTATTCCACAATTCTCTCGTCTCTCTTTTTTCGACGGTTAGCCACTCACACACAATAAAGCGGTCCGGGTTATCGAAACAGAAGACAGCACAGAAACAGCTGTTAGGCAAAAACAGTAGAGTTAGCAAAGTGGCCAAGAACAACACAACACGGAAACAACGCTTTTATGCGCAACCGCAACCAATGGTAAGCTAGTAGTTTACCACTAATTAAAAGAGTAGCCTAGCCATTTGCAAGTGCTCCACAACACGCCTCATCAGCCACACCAGTTCACAATAGCCGAGATTGTGGGGAGGTTATAATGGGACATTACATGTGGTTGTTTGGTGGTGTAAAGGTGCGTGTCTGAGATGAAATGTCGTCGATTGAACATTTTTACGCTCATAGATAAAACCACACCAGCAAAAGACACAAAATCACGCAATACATAAACGGTGCATTCATGAAACAGTATTTAGTAACCGCGTGGCTATATTTTTTCTCCAGGTGCAGTGGACCTGCCAGCATTTCTCTTTCAGACCCCTCATTTCGGCGTCATTTTACCGACGACCAAACGAAGCTGACCAAGAGAAACGATCCACAGAGAACACGACCAACGTACGATCGTTTCGGCGGCACCGACATCGGACGAAACAACAACAACACTAAACGATAATGACCGCAGACATAGTCGCGCAACGCCCAACGACGCCCGTGCACAGCGTCTATCACAAGCCGAGTTGTGCGCGAGTGTTGCTCACGGAAGCGTCTCCAGTGTCGGGCAACATCGTGAGCACGATCCTGCTCTGACGGGCGCCACCGATGGTGTGACGAACGGACGAGCGCTGCTGTCGCCGCCGACAGCGACACGCCTCGCACTCGTACGTCACCGAGAATCACGCCACCGAGTGTCGTGTCGTCGCGTCCGTAGCGTCGACGACAACAACACGACCAGTCTGTTGACGTCCGATGGAGAACGACAACGAGCTCGAGCCATACGGTGGTGATCGCGAACGAGGAACCGCCGCTAACTGCCGGCGCAGCTGCACGCGCGAGCTCGCGTCGCACAGATCGCCAGCTGTGACATTGAGTAGGTGACGTCGACGACCGCACTGAGATGCGAATCGAGGGGAAATTCTATGACGATCAAGAACAAAACAACAATCTGGACCGATTGTTGGAGCGTTCGAACTGTCGAACTGGACCGCCGCATGACACATGGGCGACAGCGTCGAAAAACGGCGCAGCAACAGCAGCAGCAGTAGCAGCAGTAGCAGCAGCAGTAGCAGCAGCAGCAGCAGTAGCAGCAGCAGCAGGAGCAGCAGTAGCAGCAGCAGTAGCAGCAGCAGCAGCAGCAGCAGCAGCAGTAGCAGTAGCAGTAGCAGCAGCAGCAGCAGCAGCAGCAGTAGCAGCAGCAGTAGCAGTAGCAGCTGCAGTAGCAGCAGCAGTAGCAGCAGTATTGCCCGTTTCCGTTTGGTACCTTATGGTTTCCGGAACCGAATGCGAACATATGAAAATGAAAAATAAAATAAAAAGGTGATGAGCATTTTTTTACCATTTGAAGGGCTGCATCTGACGTGAGGCATGTTCACTCCCAGTATCGTGCCCGTTTCGTAGCAGCGCGACATGTACGATAGGCCGTAAATCAACGACTGTTGGTTAGTCCAAGAATATTTCCAGTCAGAACACCAGAAACGCTCATAACATTGATCGTGCAGCATGCAACAACTGCAATAGTAAGTCACAAATAGTGTGTAATCTTTAAAAGTTTGTGACAGAATACAGGGCGCGGTGCAGAATTAGGGACACATTTTCATAATTGCCTTTGATATCATGTCAAACGTTGATGAATGGAAGCTACTGGCTTTCAAATAGGATGATGCCAAAAAAACTTTTTTGTTATTTGTTTTCACACAATTTTCAATGACGCAATAATTCCGCATGCGTTTTTTTAAACAAGTGTCATTTGGCACGAAAAACCATGCACAATGCAAAATCAGATAAAAGAACGTCACCCGGTATGAACGGTCAACATCAAACGGTCGCATAGCAAAAAACTACAATACCGTATTACCTCCAATAAACCCCCATGGGGGATTAATACGTCAGCGACTTTTAGGGGTGGGGGTTTATTGGTGGGGGCGGGGGGGGGGGGGGGGAGTTATTCACAAACAAATTCTGGGGGTGAAGGTTTGTTGAAAAATGGCAAAAATACCTTGCATGGCAGGCAAGAAAGTCGCAGAAACTTCTACTTTTCACAGAGATTCCCTTTTGTAACAGCCTTTTGTAATGAAATTACCATTAACTCATCCCTTTGGGGCCTTTGGTAGCACAAACCAATGTCACTGCATTCAGCCACTGAATTCGCTGGGTATGTGTTTCAAACAGGTTTCCAATTAACCCCCATGGGGGAGTATTTGTGGGGGGATTATTCGGAAACTTGTCGTGGGGGTGGGGTTTATTGGGGGGGGGGGATTAATGCTGGGGGGGGGTTTAATGGGGGTAATACGGTATGTACCTAGGGAACGAGTCAAGGGCTAGTAAATTAAAACGTGTTGCCCATAAGGGCGGTACAGGTCGCGGCCCATCGCTAAATTTTGATATTTCGAGTTTTTGTGCCCAAACCAACCTACTAAGGGTACTTATTACGCATACCAATTTTTAGCCCAAAACTCCAACCCTATGGCTCACTACAGGCAAATTTAGATTTTGGCCGATTTTTGGTCAATTTTTGGCTTTTGTCAGAAAAACGATTTTTTTTGTGTTTTGGGGGGTTCAAATCAAAAATCCAACTTTACCACGTTGTTCAGCGCATTTTTCTGGGTATGTACCGTATTTTTCAGACCTTGCACTCAAAAGTCAGTTTTAGGCCGAAAGTCACAAGTTTTTCAACACAAATTTGCTCATAACTCCCAGGACCACAGGGTCTGGAAATTTCAGTAGTGCCAAAAGATAGCCCAAATTTTCCGCTACAAGATGCAAAAAAAATTTCCGGGGGCAATAATTTTATAAGGATGTAACAAAGCAACTTTTGTCGTCGACCCCCCATGAAAAACGCGAAATATACAGGTTTTCAAGCAATTGCGTTGAAAATGTGCGTAGAAATGCCAATAATAAAACTGATACTAATGCTTTCGGATACATAGAATCTAATGGTAATAACTATTCACTATTAACTTGTTGCAAATACGTTTATTTTGCGACTATTACATGCATAATAACTGTTCATGTCTTGACAAGACATTGTTATAAATCTTTTTAACCGGCCAGCTTTGCCAAAAAATGCGAACATGAAAACTGGGATAACGGTTTTCGAATACGTGGAGTTCAATGGTGGTTACCATTTTCTATTATTTTGCTTTGAATAGCTGCATTTTACTGCATTTAAGATCGGCTTTTTCAGAATACCGACCCCCCTTAGGCACAGTTTTTAAAAAGTTCTCAAATTTTGACGAAATTAGCACCAATCAAACCGCTTTGATGCGCTGAGTTCGAAAATCATATTTTTAATATTTTATTTTTCTATCATATCATTTTTTTAATTTGGCCCGGTTTTATGTTTTAAAAAACGGAAAAACCGTTTTTTGGGGGATTTTTAGAAAAATGGCTCCAACTCGTCTCTGCATTAACATTAACATAACTATTAACAAAATTCAAAAACCAATCGATTTCTCTTGTGTTCACGCATATTTTTTATGTTAACATTATTCTACAAAAAATGCTGTTTTATGCTCTAAATTTAAGAAAAACTAAAAGAGTTTGTGGTTTTTGCTGTGTTTAGGCACTTTTTAAACGGATGCGGAGTAGGGTTGCTAAGTGATTCTGAAAGCCCTTAAAAATGCTACAAGTATGCAAAAAATAAAAAATTGATTGCCCTTTAAAAAGCAACGAAGCATTACAATATCGGTCGCGCGCATACATAAAGGGTATTTCCCGGTATGTCGACAAATTGTGGAGCAGCGGAGACAAAAACCAAAAACGGGTATCAGGGCAACTTTTTGCGCTGAAGCCGAAAAAAGTAAGTGTCGTTGCGAAATTTTGCTACAGTAACCCAATATTTGCAATTTTTGGCTTTTTTGGCTCTTTTTGGTTGTTTCTAATCCGTGTGGTGTCATACTTGAACGAATCAGGCCAAATTTGGTATCAATCAGCTCCCCTTGATCAAGCGAACAATTTCCATTTAGATAGCGCAACTGTATTGTAATTACCGTAACCCGCAGAGCAAGGTTTTTACCATTTTTAACCATTTTTGGCTTGAAAGTGACATTTTTGATCCCTGTAGTGTTCTAGTCGTTCCAATTGAATCAAATTTGTATCAGTCAATTACTCTTGATCAGGCAAACAACTTTCATTCAGATACCGTAACCATAGCTTGACTTCCGTACCCCTTGAAGCACGGTATTCTACCAAGTTTTCACCATTTTCAGGCATGAAATTGGTTTTATGGTCCATGCAGTGTTATACTTGAAGGAATCTAGTCAAATTTAACATCAATCGACTTCCCGTTGATTAGGCAAACAACTTTCATTCAGATACCGTAATCATTGCTTGACTACTGTTCCAAGTGTGTTCCTTCCCACCCTCAAATGTTTAGGGGCCACCTCAGGTGTTGAAACCGTAACGAAAGGGGATTTCGGGTAAAAATAAATCGTACTTAGAAACGGCTTGATTAGTTCAAGGCGTGACACCACACGGATTAGAAACACTCCAAAAAAGAGCCAAAAAACTAAAAATCGCAAATATTGGGTTACTGTAGCAAAATTTTGCAACGGTACCCACTTTTTCGGATTCAGCGCAAAATGTTGCCCTGATACCCGTTTTTGGTTTTTGTCTCCGTTGCTTCACAATTTGTCGACATACCAGGAAATACCCTTTATGTATGCGCGCGACCGATATTGTAATGCTTCGTTACTTCTTAAAGGGAAATCGATTTTTTCTTTTTTGCATACTTGTAGCATTTTTCAAGGGCATTCAGAATCACTTAGCAACCCTACTTTGCATCCGTTTTAAAAGTGCCTAACATAGCAAAAACCACAAACTTTTTTAGTTTTTCTTAAATTCAAAACATAAAACAGCATTTTTTGTATATTGATGTAAACATAATAAATGTGCGCGCGCACAAGCTAAATCGATTGCTTTTTGAATTTTGTTAATAGCTAAACGCAGAGGCGAGTTAGAGCCATTTTTCTAACGGTCCCCCCAAAAAACGTTTTTTTTTTCGTTTTTTGAAACATAAAACCAGGTCAAATTAAAAAAATATGATTTTCGAACTCAGCGCATCAAGGCGGTTTGATTAGTGTTAATTTCGTCAAAATTTGAGAATTTTTCAAAAACTGTGCTTAAGGGGGGTCGGTATTCTGAAAAAGCCAATCTTAAATGCAGTAAAATGCAGCTATTCAAAGCAAAATAATAGAAAATGGTAACCACCATTGAACTCCACGTATTCGAAAACCGTTATCCCAGTTTTCAATGTTCGCATTTTTTGGCAAAGCTGGCCGGTTAAAAAGATTTTATAACAATGTCTTGTCAACACATGAACAGTTATTGTGCATGTAATAGCCGCAAAATAAGCGTATTTGCAACAAGTTAATAGTAAATAGTTATTACCATTGGATTCTACGTATCCGAAAACATTAGTATCAGTTTTATTATTGGCATTTCTACGCACATTTTCAACGCAATTGCTTGAAAACCTGTATATTTCGCGTTTTTCATGGGGGGTCGACGACAAAAGTTGCTTTGTTACATCCTTATAAAGTTATTGCCCCCGGAAATTTTTTTTGCATCTTGTAGCGGAGAATTTGGGCTATCTTTTGGCACTACTGAAATTTTCCAGATCCTGTGGTCCTGAGGGTTATGAGCAAATTTGTGTTGAAAAACTTGTGACTTTCGGCCTAAAACTGACTTTTGAGTGCAAGGTCTGAAAAATACGGTACATACCCAGAAAAATGCGCTGAACAACGTGGTAAAGTTGGATTTTTGATTTGAACCCCCAAAACCCAAAAAAATCGTTTTTCTGACAAAAGCCAAAAATTGACCAAAAATCGGCCAAAATCTAAATTTGCCCGTAGTGAGCCATAGGGTTGGAGTTTTGGGCTAAAAATTGGTATGCGTAATAAGTACCCTTAGTAGGTTGGTTTGGGGCACAAAAACTCGAAATATCAAAATTTAGCGATGGGCCGGGGCTTGTACCGCACCTGTACCGCCCTTATGGGCAACACGTTTTAATGAAAAGCTCTATCGTCGAAAAACCTTTTTTTTACTTTTTTAACTTTAGTGCCAGCCAAGCCAAATGCCTATTATCTTTTCGTGCGAAGGAGGCTGAATAATGTTGAATGGTGTGTGGAAAAGCCGCACAGCCGAAAAACTGTTTTACGCCCAAACGTAGTTCAAATATTGAAATAGAATGTATTTAGTGAGAACAACTCTGATTAGTTTTTTCTCAATTCTTGCACAAATCTGCCTTCTATATATGTAAGTTTTTCTGATTTCAAAATGGCGCACAGCCATGAAACATGTATGCAAAAACACATGTTGGGACACGTTTAATAAGAAATATAATATAATCCAACGCACGTAAAATTGCACGTTGGTAAAAACAAAATTTCCATTTTTCAGAAGTATCTGAACCAAATTTTAGCTTTTTTAGTCAACGATGTTATTTCTAGCCCATTGAAAGTCTGTCCATAATTCTGGACCACCCTGTAGGCGCACACTTGTTCGTTCGCTATTTCATCATCAAGCTGGAACATGTACACAATATTCACCGGTCGTAATCATCAACGACTTCGTTTCCTCTGCTACCGACGCCACACCAGTTGCCATGGAACGCCAACCTGACCATCTCGCCAAAACTCATCTTGGTGTAACAGTGCAACACGCGGCGTAAATCAATGGTGCCTCGTTTCGTCAATCGCTGCGCAACGGTTTTCGCGTTGGCGTCCGATTCGAGGAGTCCACTGATCAAAAGAAAACAACTAACAGCCAGGACTACCAGTTTTGTTGAGGACATGATGACAACAGGTACGAGAAATGTGCACGACTTGAAGTTGTCGCACACCTTCGTCTGCAGTGCAGGATGTTGAGCTCAAAATTGATGAAAGTTGTGGATTTCGCGTGGTACTTTATGTTTTTTCAGCCATAGATTTTGAAACACATCATACAACCGTAAACACTTGCATATAAGGTCTTCTTATACAAATTTGAAAATCAAAAATTTCTGAAAAAGTGGATATCTTTGTGTGACCACGATAAGTGGGAGTCTTATAAAGTGCAGATTAGGAAATCCGGCCTAATAAACGGAGTGGGATTTTGACTAAGTCGAAAATTTGATTTTTTTGGTTTCCCGCCATGTGGCACTCCGCCCACGTTTGAGTGGGGATTTTATAAGTGGAAGGTCTTATAAGACTTATGCACATGCAAGACTTTACAAAAATAACGCAGTTGAAAAAGGATTTGTTCGTTGTTAAATTATGTTATCAAATTATGTTCTTTCACTGATTTGTGTAACCATGGTCTTTTTCATTTCATATCAGTATAGGGTGAACCAAAAAAGGTTCCAATCTTCAAAATGCTCTCACTGGCTTGTCCAGAGACCCCATGAAACACTATTAGAACACTTTAGGAGGTTTTTGTGATCTTTTTGGGCTGTACGTTTTGCAATTTTTGACGAAAAAAACAACGTTTATCCATAATCTCACTGTTTATCTTGCTCATAAACGGACTTCCGAACTGATGTATTGTCACGCGGGGTCAAATTGAATTTTACACGAAAATGCCGAACCATTGTGGAAAAGTCATTCGCATGTTCCCATCAAATGGCAGACCAAACTCGCTGTTCTGTCATCCACTACTTCACCGATGGCAGCAAAGACTAAAAATGGAATTTCCAGCCACAACCAATGGTAAGAAAGAATTTTCCACTAATTAAAAGAGTAGCCTAGCTATTCGCAAGTGCTCCACAACAACCCTCATCAGCCACACCAGTTCACAACAGCCGATATTGTGAGGAGGTTATAATGGGATACATGTGGTTGTTTGGTGGTGTAAAGGTGCGTGTCTGAGATGAAATATCGTCGATTGAACATTTTTATGCTCATGATCAAAACCACACCAAAAAAGGCACAAAATATCACGCAACACATCAACAGCTTAAGGTGCATTCATAAAGCAGTATTTAGTAACCGCGTGGCTATATTTTAACACAGCTCTGCGTCAATAAATACTGCTTCATGAATGCCGCTTTACTGAAAACACACCGCAGTTATTACACTCATAATGACTGCGTTCGCTTCACATAAACATAGTCGAGCACAATGAACGCCGCCTCGTCATAGCCGTGCGCGTTCATGAATGTGCGGAGAAAGTTGCGTTTTCGCGTATGATCGCGTCCCGATGGCTGTGCGCAGCCGGTGCACTCGATCAAGAACACGTCGATCGCGACGCGGTGCCACGGAATCGAGCTCAGCACCTCCGGTTCGTTTCCTTCGACGTCCAACGAGAAGAAGTCGATTTTCGTCACGTTCAATGCTGCAGAGACAGCAGTAGACGCAAAAGTGAACACGCTAAAGTCGATGTGGTTTTATTGATCTGTTAGCTGACGATGGTGTTCAGACGTGCGAATGCTTGCGAGGACGCAGTGATCGCTTGCGCGAGCTCGCACGAGATCGCGTTTACCGAAACACTACACGCAGCTACCATAGTGGCGGACAGACAGGTGGCACAATTATTGTCACATACAATGTACACGAGCTACGAATCAGTACCTAATCTTCCGCCACTCATTTGCTCCGTGCCAATCAGCGCGTCCAAAGAAAGAATGAATATATTGAGACTAAACCGGTCAAAATGGCTGCCACCGAAACGCAGTTCATCACGGTCGCCTCCGTCAAGCGTTTATCGGTCGCAAATTGGTTCAGCTTAATCGGCATGCGTGTCCATTTCGGCACATTCGCCAAGCAACCGTTCCAACTGAAAACGTTGCGATTTTTCGCGAGCAACGTTCGATAGTGGTTGGTGGCGCCTTCAACCAGGATGCCGGTCCAGTTGTAGTCCCGCTCGAGTTGCAGCGTGTTTGACAAGCGTTCACCGTCGAATGCGCCAACCTGAAAATGTATATGGTACAGTATGCTTGTTTAAACCTGTCATCTTCTTGACAAAACACAGAGCCGCCGCGAAAATAGAAGGAATGGGATACAGTTTAGAAAAACGACATATTTCACCGACGAAACCCAAAATTTTCCGGCTCATTCTGGTTCAATACAAAGTTTAGCGGGATGATGATCTGTGATCCGCAGGATATGCCCCACCACACTTTTTGTTGTTGTTGTTGGGATTTTTAGGCGATGTTTTTAGCCAGGGCTAACCCAGAGAAGCGCGCAGAACGCCATTGAGTAGGGCACACTGTCGCACGGGTATAACTCGGAACCGACGACCAAAAAACCGAAACAAACCAAAAAACATAAAAATAGTCACACCTCGAAAAAGAAGCCCCGTTTCTCCGGCTTCAGCCATTTCTTCGCGAACATTCTCTTCATCTGTCCGTACTGCGAATGATCGTGGCTCTCGTTGGCGGCGTTCGTCAGATTCAGCGGTAGACCGCTCGGCGGGCGAATCGTGCGACGGAGTTTGCGCAGCGTTTCCGCGTCGTAGAGGAATGGTGATTCGAGCGGGACTGTTTCGGTAAGTTCGTCGCTTTCGCTATTATTATTGCGCTGTTGTTGATCGCGGCGACACAAGACGACCGTCTGAAGAGGCAATCTGCACACGAGCAAGAGGCCGACTGTCGCTGCAACAACGGTGACGACGATGAATTGCGCTGCAATTATATATTGGCGTGGACTGTTGTTATGTTTGTGTTTGAACTTATACGACATATGTTCGTTGCATTTTTCCAGATGGTTGACATGATTGAACAATCTATTATTCAATGTGTGATGAAATCTATAAGCAAACAAACAAATAAACAGAAAGAAATCAAAACACTATGCTTGCATTGCATTGCAACGCAACCACGAATGCCGGATTCAAAAATAAACTCATTTTTGCCAGGTTCACACCAGAAGGCATCCGCCAGTCCGCTCAGCCGAATGAATAAAAAATGCTGTTTGTTGGAAATTATCGTCACAAATCTCAATATACACCTTTTGGCTTTATGTTGCACCGTCTTGATGCGCAGTAGCATTCACTGGGCATTTTTATCGAACTTCACAACGGTTGTTTATTCTGTCGCAAGGTGATGTCGTACAAGTTCGCAAAGCGGCATATGCTGAGATAATCTGGGGAAGAGGTCATCGATATTAATTATAAGGTCGTCTTTCAGAATTGTGAGCGAACGTGAAAGTTGTCAAACAGGGAACTACTTCTTATTATGACACTATTACGCGCACACGCATGTTTTTCGTTGATGGACTTGTCAAATTTTAAAACGTTGCACTGTTTCTGATGGTTTTTTAAACAATACACCGACAGTGTACATATACAGGGTGTTGCAAACAAAAACTACAATAGGCAAAAGGTCTCGTCTTCAAGTTTTAACATTGTTACCGTATTACCCCCATTAAACCCCCCCACCATTAATCCCCCCCCCACCAATAAACCCCCACCCCCCCGACCAGTTTCCAAATAATCCCCCCCCACAAATAATCCCCCATGGGGGTTAATTGGAAACCTGTTTGAAACACATACCCAGCGAATTCAGTGGCTGAATGCAGTGACATTAGTGAAATTGTGCTACCAAAGGCCCCAAATGGATGAGTTAATGGTAATTTCATTACAAAAGGCTGTTACAAAAGGAAATCTCTGTGAAAAGTAGAAGTTTCTGCAACTTTCTTGCCTGCCATGCAAGGTATTTTTGCCATTTTTCAACAAAACCCCACCCCTAGAAATTTTTGTATAATAAACCCCCCCCCCCAATAACCCCCCCCCCCCCCACCAATAAACCCCCCCCCCCCCTAAAAGTCGCTGACGTATTAATCCCCCATGGGGGTTTATTGGGGGTAATACGGTATATGCCTTTCTTTTGGTTTTGCTACTCAGTGCGCTTGCAGAGACGCACATACCCGCAGGAAATTAGTTTTGATGCGGCAATTCAAAACTGCTGAAATGGCTCTGTCGTTTTCAGGGACTCGGGTCTCTTCAGCAATTCCCGCGGCAAGCAAAAAACTACTTTCCTATCATTGATAGCATAATAATGAATGACATTGAGTCCCAGAACAAAAATAGACAAACAAAAAAGTACTCCCGGCGTCCTGGGGGTTAGCGTGGAGCCACCACTAAAGTCAGCCATGTGGCGCGCTGGCCGCAAAACGCCGCCGGGTGCGTGTGCAGGTTTTCATCACTTCTACCTTTGAACGGTTTCACACAATAAGATTATAAACACAATCAATGGCTATCTAGCATTTTTCAAAAGCAGTGTTCTAAAGTTCATATAAAAATGTGCAAGCAGACTCGACAACGGAACCGTTGTGTCAATGGATATTGCCCAATATCGGCTTTCTGCAACACCCTGTACCTGTACAGTGTACACACACCGTTTTCGGTTGAAAAAAACACATTCGTGTTCGGTGGCAATTTTTTTTTCATTTATTTTTTATTCGAAATTTTGTTGTTGTGGATGAATAAGGTCATCACCACCAGGTGTTGTGTGCGTGTGCGTTGTTCTTTTTTGCTTCCAAGCTTCAAATTGCTTCCAACACGCTTTCAGGTTCCATTTTCAAACTGCTGTCACTGGCTGGTGTTTCAATATTATGAGCTGAAATTTTCAGCATTGATAAAACATGTGATGCCATTTTTCTGACCAAATTTTTTTCCAATTTGGTCAAGTAGATTCAGTTTTACAGCACAATGTTTAAAAATTCCCAAATTTAAAAAAAAAACGGATTTTTAACCAAGAATTTCACAACGAATCATTGCTCATAGACATCCAAATCATCATCAAGGTTCTCGTCCGGCAGCGGCTGGATTCTAAACTAGCTCGCCTCGTCGATTTTGCTGGACTGCGCGTGAACATTGCGACCACAGTGTCTTTGAATGCAGCAGCAATCGATGGTCGACCGGATCCACTCTTTCGGTAAAACACGTTGCCATGCTCAAACAGATTGGTGTGACACAAAAGAACAGACTTCCTGGTTGGCGAATCCTCGTGGCGACCCAAATTGAATTTTATGCGAAACTGGTGAGGCGAGTCACTGCAAAAAACTTTCAGATTGCTCCCACCAGATAGCACACCAGACCCGTTGTTCTGCTGTCCACTTAACCATGACGAAACTGCAGAAAACTGAAATTGAAACACTGTTTTTATTCAAACCGAAGAAAAACTTCAAAAGAAACAAATTAACAGACAGAGCAACACACGAAACAAAAAGTCAACTGAACAATTCTTTCTGTCGCAGTCGCATGGCTGCTGACTCAAGTCCGTTGTGAAACAATGTAATGTAATGTCCTACTTTAGCCTTCGTGTCTGCACTCTCACACAAAGCCGGGTTTACGGTGAGCTGTTTCTGACAGAGCGCTTGACTTCCAATGCTCATCTACTTTTTTCCTAGATGCTCAACAGTTTTCTTAAATTTTTGTTCAGCTATTTTTCCTTGATTCGTTCTTGTACATTATAAAAGTGGTGTGTTTTATGAGTTCAGCATGTGCCGTTCGTGCCATTTTGTCCCTCTTTATTTCTATCATCTTTCGTCGTCGTTTTAATAAAAGTAAAGTCGTTTTAATAAAAGTCGTCGTCGTTTTAATTGAGTAAAAGTAAAGTAAAAGTAAAAAAACCAACGTCGTCCACCGGTCATCACACACAGCAGCTCGGATCGGTTGGCAGTCCAGTGAGCCATTCACACACACCAAAGCAGAACATCGCAGTGGAGGTCCCGCCGAGACAATGCTGGGTGGCGACGTCGCGTGCACCGAGACCATGGAGGGTCAGTGCAGAAAGGCCATGGAGGGTCAGCATCGACGAGAGGCGGTGGCGTGCTGCGCGTCTTCGCGTGTCGTCGAGTGTCGCCGAGGCAGATCAGCGGAGTGGCGGGCGCACCAGTGGCTGGCAGAACGTCGCATGGAACGGAGACGCGGTGGCTGGAGTTGTGGCGGCATGCGAGCTGAGACGCCGTCGATCTATGGCACGGCCGGGTTTCGCCGAGGGCAGCTTTCGAGAAAGCCAAAACGCCGCAGCGGAGATTGGTTGGTCGGAGTTTTTTCGGTCTCCGTGACTCAAACCGATTCGGAGTTTTTTCGGTCTCCGAGACTCAAACCGAACGGAGGACGGCCTCCGTGATCAAAAACGGGATTGGCTGTGGTGGTATTGCTGAAGAAGGCTGCGAGGAGAAGTTTGGTTGTGGCGCAGTGAAGCGCAGTAGAAGTTTTATTGTTAGCCACGGTTCTTTGATTTAAGTTCTCAGTTACTGCGACGTAGAGTGCAGGTTGCGCCATACTCTTCTGCTGATTTGTAACAGTTTTGTAATAGTTTTATTTGTTTTGTTTTACCCCCGTTTTCAGTGTGGGGAGAGGGTGAACTGTTTTAATGCTTTTTCTTCTATTTTAGTTTTGGCGGTTTTTCTTTGGGGTTTTCGACGCAATTCGACTTCAATGCGTGATCAAAATTTCTAATCATCGTGACAGTTTAGTTTAGTTTTGTTTTTGTTTGTCAGGATAGCTTTTAGGTTTTTCAGTTTGGCAGTTCAGTTTTTTTTGGTTTTCGAACTTGATAGTTGTTGGTCTTTGTTTTCTGAGTTCGAGTTCCTAGTGATTCAATTTCAGTTTATTCGTTTGAGTTGGAGCAATTAGGAGTTTTGAAATGAGTGGAAGCAGGTGCCCAGGTCAGGCAGTGCACCAGACACTCGGCTGCGTAGGGAGAGTGACGTCGCGAGGGCGCTCCGTATGGGGGAGTAGGGTACTGTAATGTCCTACTTTAGCCTTCGTGTCTGCACTCTCACACAAAGCCGGGTTTACGGTGAGCTGTTTCTGACAGAGCGCTTGACTTCCAATGCTCATCTACTTTATTCCTAGATGCTCAACAGTTTTCTTAAATCTTTGTTCAGCTATTTTTCCTTGATTCGTTCTTGTACATTATAAAAGTGGTGTGTTTTATGAGTTCAGCATGTGCCGTTCGTGCCATTTTGTCCCTCTTTATTTCTATCATCTTTCGTCGTCGTTTTAATAAAAGTAAAGTCGTTTTAATAAAAGTCGTCGTCGTTTTAATTGAGTAAAAGTAAAGTAAAAGTAAAAAAACCAACGTCGTCCACCGGTCATCACACACAGCAGCTCGGATCGGTTGGCAGTCCAGTGAGCCATTCACACACGCCAAGGCAGAACACTTCATGCAGCAGCAATCGATGGTCGACCGGATCCACTCTTTCGGTAAAACACGTTGCCATGCTCAAACAGATTGGTGTGTTTGAGGTTCGTGGTTGGCAAATCCTCGTGGCGACCCAAAATTGAATTTTATGCGAAACTGGTGAGGCGAGTCACTGCAAAAAACTTTCAGATTGCTCCCACCAGATAGCACACCAGACCCGTTGTTCTGCTGTCCACTTAACCATGACGAAACTGCAGAAAACTGAAATTGAAACACTGTTTTTATTCAAACCGAAGAAAAACTTCAAAAGAAACAAATTAACAGACAGAGCAACACACGAAACAAAAAGTCAACTGAACAATTCTTTCTGTCGCAGTCGCATGGCTGCTGACTCAAGTCCGTTGTGAAACATGAGAATGTCGCTCGCGCTGCTCAAATGCAATTCAAGTGTGAAACCTTTCCACTCTGAGCGCATGATTTGAACTATCAATACCCCGGGTATGCAAAAAGACCAATTTGTCACCTTCGCAACAGTTTCAAAATTGAATCACGCATCTTGATACTATTTTTTTCTTGCACTCATTTCAGTCAATTTGTTGATTTTTCGAGCTTTTTAGAAAATCTGCCACAGTGAGTGCTAGGAATTATATATCGGAAAAATTTTTTTGTCAGTAAAATGGCATCACATGTTTTATCAGTGCTGAAAATTTCAGCTCATAATATTGAAACACCAGCCAGTGACAGCAGTTTGAAAATGGAACCTTTTTTGGCCCACCCTGTATATTCATAACACGCTTTTCGTGTAACTTGGGTTGAGTAAAAGGTTGAATGATGAGTGGAAAAGCCGCTCAGCAGAAAAGCGGAACATGTTGTTCCGCCCGAACACACTCCAAATAAAAAATAGCACAGCAGAAACAGAAATTAGCACGTTTTGAAACGCCAAAGAGGGCTAGAAAACGCACGTTTATTGGTTGACCAACAATCGTGAACGTTCGGTTCACTGAAGAGAAATTTTCGTGGCACGCCCATAAAGCGGGAAATGTGGAATGGATTTATAATGCGAGTTGACAAACTGTTTGCCTTTTTTAAAATTCTGTTGCTTTTTTCTGATTAGATTTTGAGAACGGTGAAACCTCCACCTACAGCTCCAGCTTTCCCGTTTAAGTTGTCGATCCCTGACGTCAAATGTATGTATGTACTGTAGTGTTGAGACCGTACAAATTTTAGAAGTGAAGGTGCGGTTCAGGTACGGAAATTTTTTACGTTACGCTATGGTGACGGAGCTTGGCTGCTTGGGGGTAATCTGTGAGGAAAAAAGAAAAAATTGAATGCTTTGGTTCCCGCACTCGGGAATTCCGCTCACACACAACCGTGGGCTGCGTGTGCCATTGCGGGTCTATCGTCGCAAGCTTTCAATAAAATTGACCCATTTTTATGTCCAACCGCCAAAGCGATTCGAACGCCGCAAAGAAATTGCACTTATTCCTTGTTGCCTAAGAATCTGCGGCATCTATGTTCTGTATAAGTGTCAGTAACTGAAACCTTCGAAATTCAAACAAACTTGTAAAACTGAACGCATAGGTAAACGTTTCTTTGTCAGAGACGCGTCGGTAAGGGAAGCAAAAAGTAAACATGCGTACGAATTTCAAAGCTAATTAATCAAAACGTAAACATCGTAACAGATTCCACATGCATTTTCGACTTTATCAAACGAGCGGATCTTTGTGGTTCGCAGCGTTTTACTGACTGCAGTTATGAAAAAAAAACGATATATTTTTTGTGTGCACGCACTCTTTTGATTATTGTTCAAATGTTATTATAAACGCATGAACGTTGGTCTTTGAAAATCACCGATATAACAGAAAAATAGCACGCATTGTCGACAGAACTTCGTGATGCTTCGTTAGTGCCAAAATGGCCAAAACCATTTCAATACTTGAAAATTAACGACAATATTCATCGGGGTTTCCATTTTCTACTGAACCCCACGCAGTAGCAGACGATGCTCTTTTATAGGCCACTGACAAGTCGACCAAAATCATAAATTGAAATTCCAAAAAAACGTGCGTTAATTGACCAGCTTGTTATTGAAGTTTTGTTTCAAAAAGCTACAATGATAGTGTTCAACCGCTATGAATCTGCTGAAAAACAGATAGTGGTGAACCTGATTTCTGTGTAGTGCTGGTGTTATCTGTTCTTCAGCACAGCTGCGCTTGCTATTATTTCCAGAACTCGCATGTTGTTGTTTATTTCATGCTCCTTTGCTGCCTCTCGGCGCTGCCTTGCGTGTTATCCCACGTAATTTTTTTCATTTTTCATGCAATACATCTTTCGAGCCAGCTTACGTGCGCATGTGTGCTTCCACATTAGTTTCTGGTGGAACTTCGACAATTCTCGACTGTCAGTAATTCACGTTGTCATTGCACGATCTTGCAAAAAATAGCATTGATGCTCTTAAGCAACTGTATATTGGAAACTGTGTTCGGCTGGTACGTATGGAAGCAGTAAAGATTTGTCTGTAACCAAACTTAGCACACACCTCTAACATAATAAATGCCGTGGATACGCGATGGAAGCAATAGGCTGTGGTACGTCGAACAAAAATATCAAGCTAGCACTTGGGCACACGACGCATGTTATCATGGATTTTTGTGCAATAATGCGGTCTCGTATATTCTAGTTGGTTAAGAGCACGTTGAAGCTTTGCGTAGGCTTTAGCGTTTGAACACACACACGTTGAACACATACCCTTTCTGTACTATACTTAATCTACTCAAAAATTCAACCGACAGCAGAGTAGTTACTCGTTCTATGGTTTTCATAAAAGCAGAAACACGATTTTCATCATTGATTACGCTATTCTTAAATTGGCAAACTTTTGTTTACGATACTGTTTACTGCCTATTGATGACGTTTATCTGTACTTATGACAATTGACAAGCTGATTGACGTTTATATAGTGTTGCGTTGCGAGGTGCAGTGTACAATGTAGTTGATTTCGTAAAGGTCTGAACCGCCTGTAGCTCAAAAAGGAGCTCCGCATGTTTCTCTCAATTTCAATGACTTAAGAAACCTTTTGTTTTCCAAGTTTCTCGTTTTCTTTTCGTTTTCCGTTGCGCGACATTTTGACAAATGTGTTCCGTTCTGTGTCAACAACAAAGTTTCACCCCGCCAACAGCTGGCGAGAAAACTGTGTGCAAATCAATACTAAGCAGGTCAGCATGTACACACGCCGGCCCCGCGCATGAGCAGGAGTATTTTGCGGAGCTACAAAAAAACAGTAAGCGTTGTTTTGCTGCAGTTTTCCATGTCGGTCGTTTTGCATCCGCTCCATGGCGAAAACAAGCATTGCAAACAAGTTACAGATGTGTGTTCGCGTCGTGAACTGTGAAACTCCCGGTTAGGCGCGATCTTATTTCACCCCAGCTGACGTGTGTGTGTGTGTCAACCGACTGTCAGGAAATGTTTGAATGATACGACAGCCTCGAGTTTGTTTTCGAACACTCTATATGGCCTTTACTTTATTTTGAATAACATCAACGTGCTGGCGATACCAGCTCTACCGACTGACCTTTGCTGACGACAGACGTAGAATCACAACACTCCCAAAAACTTTCCTCACTAAAAACGTACTGCCGGTGAGCCATAAAGTTGATTGCGTTTTTTAAGTGAAAGTTAATCAAAAATATCGCTATTTTTGAATACCTTCTTGAACGTTTTTTACCGTCAACCAGCCAGCTTCCCTAGAGGCGAAGAAAGAGAGAGACAGACTTGCTTGCTATATTTCCGCTTCGTTGCACCGCACATTTTAACTGAAAAAAACTAGCTGGTCTATATATCTGCTCTCGAGTCGTCACGAACACCAAAACCCGCTTTCACCACTGTAATATTAGTCCGAGTTTAAAAATGCATAGCAACGTTTACGAGTTGTGGTTACGATTCTTTCGGATGATCCTCCTATTCTTTTTTCATTTTGGAAACAGGATTTTTCTGGATCTTGCAGAGATGTGAAATTTTGAAAGAAAAGGTGAGAAAATGCATTTCCGTTGTTAACGGTATATACCGACACCGTCATGTATGTGCAATATATGCAGACTTTTTAATGCTTGTTATTGCCATCCCATCCCAGCGTCACCGAGCAGACTAAAGCTGTGGGCGCGGCATGCGCATGGGCTGCAGCGTGCTTTCGCAGTGACAGTGACAGTGTGACTCAACATTTCGATATGCATTCGTTCGATCGCGCTTGCTGCTTGCTCTTCTAGCAGTGTATTTATTACGTGGGCTTTTTCTGCTTGGCGTGTGTGTTGGGCGACTACAAAAGCCATTGGTTCGGTATTAGTTTTATTGTCGCCCGATAAAGCGATGCGCCTTCTTACCACCACGACCAGCGTGTACAATGTGGGGAATGAATTTCAAGAAAAAAATTACCAAACAACTTTTGAAAACAACGATTTGTCAACATCAGGCAGATGATGAATGTGAAAATTTCGCTCGGTTTGTCAGTTGTTGTCAGCGCCAGCAGTTGTTTTTGAAAAAATTGCAGCTAAAAATTGACGTTTTTTGGTGTTATTTTCGTTCCCAGATGCTGGTGGGCAGGCAGGCACGTAGGCGCAAGCAGACCGACTTTCCCAGAGGCGGCAATGGCGGCAAAAAAAACAGATTTTAATCTGGCATATCGTCTTGTTCTATGTTCAATATTTGCGCTCAGTATTAAAAACCGTGTTCTCGAATATTGCTCGCTTGCTTTTTTACGTTCGTCGGCGCTGGATAATCTGACGATATTGATAACACATTTTCGTTCTTTCTGAAAGCAGAGCGATTCAATCGGAATGGCTTGCGTGCAGTTTTGAATTTTTGAATTTGGTTTCTTGTTCTCAGGCTCTGTTGTTTCTTTTGTTGTCCGTATCGCTTGAAAGTTGGGCGGTTGATCAAAAGTGCCAGCTGATACTGAATTTCAAAACGGTTAGACAAAGGGACTTCAATTTTATTTGCAGCGCATTTGATCACAACATGAGCACGGTTGGAAATACATCCACCAAATGGAAAAAACGGGAGCGCTCGAAAGTTACGTCATCTGTCGCTCGGTCAATCCCGTAAAAAGCATCCAATAACAAAACGGATTTTATTATCTCTATCTGAAAATAGTTCACGTCAAGAAATTCAAAAAAAACAAAAGCGAAATGACGGTCACTTATTCGCTGGAAGTCAGTCGGGCCCGTCTGTGTGGCTTTGCTAAGCTTCTGCTAAGATGGCGCGGATCGATCTATCGACTGATGTACCGCGAAATACTGTTTTTTCTGTTTCTATACTATGCGGTGGCCTTCATCTACAGGGTGTTGCTGAACGAACCGCAAAAAAGGTTCGCTTTTTGTCTGTTTGGTCTAATTATTGCTTTTTGCACCCTGAATAAAGATGATGTTTATTCGGTCATTCCGTAGTTGCCAGTTTCATGCATGACGAGGGAATTCAAAATTAGTAACGTGATCCAAGTCCGTGCCGAGTCACCAGATTGAAACTATACTCCTTTTCCGAGTCTGCAAACCAGATCCCTAAAAGAGATTAACAATATTACCAATAAACAGCTAAGGAAAAGAATTTCAGAGTATTCGAGGCAATCGCCGTCTACTGTCAGACGTTCACGGAGTTGATTCCGATCACGTTTGTCATGGGCTTCTACGTTGCGATCGTCGTCGGGCGCTGGTGGCAGCAGTACACTTCGATACCGTGGACTGATGCGTATGTGCCAGTAATGAACGTGTGTATACGATCTTCTATTGTGGTCCCCCGAGACGCAATGCGCAAACAGTTTCATTTCATACATGACGCGCGAATTCAAAATTGGCAAAGTGATCCGACCGAGTACCCTTAATAGAGCCGAGTCAGTCAGACGATTGTGAATTTACCATATAAAGATTAAAACTAGTTGCTTTTTGCATTATACATCTGCACGCGAACTGATTCCGAGAATCTAAAAATTGATAATAATAAAACACACACCACACAGCGCGCGCGGTACACGTCGTGTGCTTGATTTGCTCAAACTTTTGTCACTGTTTTTGTTTGTTTTTTTCAGAACTTGTATACAAATCGGCGGTTACATACATGGCGCTGATGAGCGAGGCCGGATGATCCGACGCACATTGGCCCGATATCTCTGTCTCATGCAAGCGCTCACGTTTCAGGTATAAAGCGTTTTCATCACATTTGAATCGTACACTAATTCAAATATTTTAATTGTTCTTCTCTCATCACCTCGCTGATTCGTTGTTTGTTTGATGTTCAGAGCGTTTCAACGGTCATAAAACGACGATTTCCAACAATGGATCATTTACTTGAAGCGGGTCTTTGTACAGTGGAGGAGCGAATAGCACTTGATGAAATCAACCAGAAGCAGGGCGTTTGGTAAGTCACAGTTTCCGGTTTTGTTCTGAAAAAGATCACGTTGGTTTTGAAAAATAAAAAAAGTAAATGCTGCACGGGCATTTGGTACCTATGACATATTTTTTAAATGTGTCCCACTGAAAGGACGTCATGTGCCGCAAAACATGCGCTTGTCGTTCACAGCAAACCAGACTTTCCGTTTAGCCGATTTCTTCTCGTAAACAAATGGTGAATCAGTCACTCCAAACTGACATTTTAGTGCCTGTACTTTGACAAACGGGCGTTTTAAAGCAAATGACGTCATTTTAGTCCGGACACGTTCGAATAAATCCACAATAAATGTGTACACTTCATCGAGTAGCTGTTTCCATTGGGAGACTTTTGTGCAGGTGGGTGCCGGCGACATGGTTTTGCCAGTTGGTGATGGTCGCACGCAAAGAGGGCCGCATACACGACGATCTGCATTTAAAATCAATTGTTGATGTGAGTTGCAGTTGCAGTGAATAGAAACCATACGTACGCAACGTTCATTGTCTGCTGGTTCGATGTTTTTTTTTTAAATCTGCGCCACTTTTTCAGACCATGTTGAAGTTTCGTGGACTTTGCGGCGACATGTGGAGTTACGATTGGATCAGTGTGCCATTGGTCTATACGCAGGTTTGAGATCGTCATTTTCCATATTCTATTTACAAACTGTGATATTTGTCTCCGGAAGTTTTCAAAGCTTTCAGGTTGTCACTATCGCGTTGTACAGTTTCTTTGTGGCTTGCCTTTTCGGACGCCAATATTTATTCCAAGTGCCGGAG
>JASANC010000538.1:0-18797 GCA_030248135.1 Theristus sp. LFF4_11 | reverse complement strand
GGCGCCAGGTGTGGACCTGACAATATCCGAACACAACGACCATCAGATCCTAGCGATTTCCTATCATCAGAACACAACGAAACGATCATCAGATCATAACGACTTTCAATGATCATCCAAATTCGCCAGTGTGTTCACCCTCGTGGCCTGGTGGTGATGTGAGACTATTGTCTGTGCGCTCGGGGGATCGAGCCCAGCCAAGGGGTGTATATAGGCACTTAATGACAGAGAAAACTCGAATGGCGTTCTGTACGCTGCCTGGGGGTTAGTCGTGGCTGAAAACATCGCCTAACAATCGCAACACCCAGCAACCGTCCCACTCACTCCGCTTGCAGTTCGGCGTGTTCGTGCTGTTGCTGATTGTGTTGCTGATTTCGGCCGGCGTCACATCAGTGTTGTTCAACGACGACATCGAGGAGTTCATCAAGAACGACACACAGGCGGCGCTGGACAAGTACGGACCGAAGGACACGCCGTGGACGGATCAACTCGACTACGTTCAGTCGCACGTTCGTTTCCGGTGGTTTTTTTGCTTGTTTGCCGGATTGTTTCGCTCTTTTTGACGTTTTTTTTCGTATTTTGTTTTGTTTTTTTGGTTTGTTTCATCTGCTCGGTCAATCTCGGATCTGAAGTTTCCTCGTCAAATGTGTCCGACGTTTTTGAGGTGCCGGACTTGACAAGCTTTCAGTATTTTCTCCCGGACTCAAATAATTTTCCACTCTATAGCAACATGGTGGTATTGTTCGGTTTGCCTGCAAGTCTTTTGTCTGTTCGCAACTTGCACAGTATGTTTGTTTAAACCTGTCACTTTTTCGCAGAAAAAAATGCGCGAAAGCTGAATGAACGGGATCGGAGTGGCTAAAAAACACGCATTTAGCTGTACAAAATGGAATTCAAAGAATCCCGATACACATTCATTCAATTGAAAGTTGCGCATATGCATTGTATTCCGTGAAAAATCGTGACTGGTTTAAACGGCGACGCTTTACTACAAACGTTTTTTTGTCTTCAGCTGAAATGCTGCGGTGTCGAGAATTACACGGACTGGTTGAACACTCCGTGGGGCGTCAACCACACCGATGAGGTGCCGTATTCCTGCTGTGTGGGCGGTACGTGCGTTGCTTGCGGTTCATGTTAAAAACGTTGTTGTTGTTGTTGTTGTTGTTGTTGTTGTTGTTGTTGTTGTTGTTGTTGTTGTTGTTGTTGTTGTTGTTGTTGTTGTTGTTGTTGTTTAATAACTTTTTCGGACTTTTCTCTGCCTCCAGATTCATTTTTGAAGGTTGCTGCGCTGAAAGACCCTGCACGGGGGTCAACGTCAAACCAATCCTGTGTTTCTCTCTCCTGACCATACCACGAGTAATCAGCCACCAAAGTCTCAAAACAAACCATTCGGTGATCTGGAAAAAAATTGAAAAAAAAGAAACAGAATAATTCGGTTGGTTTCGTTGCGGTTTAACGTTTTGCCGTTTTGTTTTTTCGTTTGCAGACTGCGCCGAAATCTGGAAGAAACGTGAGCCGATTCCGTTGGCGAACGACACGTCGATCGCATCGATGGGATGCTACCGCAAAGTGGCACATGTGCTAACGAACAACGTGCTCTACGTTGGCGTGGTCGCCATTGTGCTGGTCGTGATCTTGGTATGTTTTGGGGCTTTCAGGATGGTGAAGTGAGAAAAACTTGCAATTAGCAGATTTTCCCGATTACTGATTGGCTGCATTAAAAATTCGAGGTGTCCGTTGATTTTTCTTCTTGATTACTGATTCGTTGCACTAAAAATTCGAGGTGTCCGTTGATTGATTGGCTTCTTGTAGCAGCTGGTTTTTGAGTAATACTGGACCTAATATGGCTAATGTGGTATCAATTTGGGTTGGAATTTGTGATTATCTAGCGACTAGCTTAGCGCATAGTTTGATGCAGCAAGGCAGGATAGCCCTGAATGAGTGTGCGAATTGGTGTTTGAATATCGCTATGCGATGTGCTTTTGTGGATTTTTGGTACTGGATGTTGCGTTTATGATGAAATTTTAAAAATTCTTGCTGATTTAAAAGTAGACAATCATTGTCCGTTGATCAGTCAAGATCACTATTGGAAAATATTGATTTTTTGTTAACACCATGGTTACTCACACTTGTGTCGCAAGCGTGTGTGTTCTGTTTTATTTCCAGTTTTTTTTCTTCGGTAATCAGTTTCATTCTTGTTCACAGCTGTTCTTTTGTTTCTTTTTGGAGTATTTTGGGGTGTTTGTCGTTTTTTTAGTTTTGCTTCTGTCTTTCACCTCCCTTCTCTCTATGCATTAAAAAGAAGATTGCTTTACTTCTGATTTAGTTGCCAGACCAAGCACAACCTTCTGAGTAAAAAACCGCTCGTGGTAAGTGTTTCACCCAGAGCAGACCCGTGCGAACCGACGGGGTACCTTGGTGGCGAGCCCGAACTCGGCAACCCCGCAAAGGGCTTTGAGTTGCGGGCCACCCACCATTCCCCGCTGAAACGTCAGTTGCTCATTTGATCTGTTCTTGCGGACCCAACATTTTAACATTGGCTGTCACATGCGTACGGGCTAAAAACGTGACTGAGGTACCCCGCGGGTTCGCACGTGTCTGATTTCACCAGTGAACACTGAACGATCTCATCAACTCTGTTCCAAGTTCTGTGCTTCTCTTTTTTTCCTCTCGCACACCCTAATGAGCTGTGTTCAGTTTGAAACTAAACGCAAAAGCGTTCTGCGTTCCACATCTGAGGCCGAAATTGAGTTTCCACAGCGAGCGCAAAATAGAGCAGCTTGGTTGTAAGCATCTCTATTACAGATCGATTTTGAACGTACCACCGCCGCACTTTGGCACGATAAGAAGTGTGGCATTTCGGGTATTTCCTATTTCATCGAAAAATCTCAATCACTGCTGCTGTGTCGTCAGAGAATGCTGTTTGCTCTAATAAAGCGCGCTTTTCCCGCGACTGCATGTTTACGGTTCCGGACCGACTGAAAACTGAAAGACGGATAGCGCACCGGGCACGTGACTTGTGCCATGATGGGGCACTGAAAACTAAAGTAAACAACGACAGTTAAGATTGATTAGTGTGGAGTGAGGGGCATTACTTCTGCAGAAACCACTGAAATCATAATTCGCGTGTATGATTTCGTTCGGCAAATTCGGCCTCACCTGTTCGTCACCCCATTCAACATTCAATTTTGGAACGTTCACTTAGTTGGGATAAAGGTCTCTCCGTTCAACTGTTTTTTTTTTTGCTGAATTGGCCTGCACAATAACACGTGCGTGTGTGGTGTCTTATGTGCTCAGTGCCGCACGTAACACGCCCACGTGTGCTAGTGAACTAGCTGAGGACGCTAAAAATAAAGTTGACAAGCAAAGAGCGTTGGTTCACGACGGAAAGCTGCTAAAAGTGCGAATGTTTTTGATGTGGCTACGCATGGTGCGAACTGATTGCAGCCGGTTTTTTTTTAAATTTTAATGCAACCAATCAAACGTGAATGAAATTGTAACTTATAGATTGACTCGGCTTGATCAGTGTGTGGGTGCTAGATTCAATCAACCAATCAGCTAGTTCCACACAAAAAATGGGCTACGAACGCACCTAACGACTTTTCACCGAAAAGCACCGTGGCATTGTTGTTGTCACGGTGTGTGTGCTTTCATGTGCGTGCTCCTGGCTGTAAAACGCTGAGAATGTCTGTGATAGAGTGCAGCTTTTCACTAAGTGAGCCGTGTGCTGCTAAAAATAGAGTACCGCTAGTCGGTGCGATTCTGCATTTTTGCGCGCTTGAAAGGGCTCGTGCGTAGCAAGGTGCGGTCGGAATGTTTGCGGATTTTTCAGTGAATTCCACAGCGCCATTGTGTGTCGCGCTAACAACAGCGTTCTTTTCTGTCGTTGCATGGTTATTTGGGGAAATGCTAAGTATCACATTTAAGAAATGTGCTTGCTGTGGTTAGGTGAAGCTCAATGAAGCAGGCCAGATGACCGTTATGCAGCACAATGATTGGCTGAATCGGTAGCACTGAAAAAAGCAACCAATCAGTCATGTAGCACACAAAGCAGATGCGAATTGTGATTTTTTAACAGCACTGATTTTACCGTGTGAACTTTTTTACATAGTTAAAATGGCTTAACTTAAGATTTTGAGTTCTTTTCCAGGTCCTGGGCTTCTTCGCGTCCTGTGTGCTGTTGTGCATGCGCAGACACGACGACACGCCATACTACAGTTTGGCAACGGCTTGAGTTGGGTAAAAAATTGGGTGAAATTTTACCAAGTGTAAATTTGAGCATCGCAGAAGGGCAAAAACGTGTTTTTATTAAGGTTGATTTTGCTTAGTTGTTTCTCCATTACATCGCTTTTTTGAAACCTATTCAGTTTCGGGGTCGAATTTTTAGATTTTCTGTGCGTGTTTCACAAGCTGTAAGGTAAATTTGCGAATTCATTGTTGTTGTAACAGTAATATGTTAAGTTTATTAGCCTGTTTTTTCGCTCTGTTTTCACTGTTGTTCTCTATTTTAGTAATAGATAAAGAAAAATCGATTAAGGTTTTTTGGCTTTTTGTAATTTTTTCGTCGTTTTTTTCGTTGCCTGCTATTTCATCGTTAAAAAGACTCAACCTGTTTTTTGTCTTTTTTTACCCATGGTAAAAACGGTCAGAATTTCATGATTTTGACATCTTTTGTGACGATTTCACGCACAACCATAACCGTTTCCTTCACTCCGTGTCGATGTTTTTTCTGGTTCCCACCATTTCCCCGTGTTTCTTTCAATGTGTCGGTCTTAGTAGTTGTTATGTTGTGTAAAAACGTGTTTTCTCTCTCACAAGTTTCAGTTTCGAAATTTCGTGTTATCGGTTGTTTAACAGGATGTGTTTTTTGAACTGAGCCGACTGAAATGAGTCATGCTTGATTGCTGAAAAAAATGTGCATGAAAACACAGAATTTCGAATTGGCTTATGTGTTTTTTGATTGGCTGTGTGGCTTAAATAATTGGTTGGAAACACCAGGTCCCACCAATGAATGAGCGCTTTTCAAAAGAGAGCCATTGTGTTTTACCATTGCATGATCGTAAAAAAGTTTGTGTCAACGCTGTGCGTTTTGTCCACCCAGGTATGTAAAATTAAAAAATGTAATAATAATAATGGTATCTGTGTTTTGTTTTGTCGATGTTTTCAATGTTGCTTGTAAACAAACAATAGTGAGTTCTTTTATGTTGAATCGTCTGTGCTGTTTTCGTCCGCTTCTATTACTGGTCGCTGTCATACTCTTCTGAAATGTGTGGTGTTATTATTTTTGTTTAACGTTTTAATCTTCGAATATCGATTACTTTTCTTAGTCAGCAGATGTCAAAAGGTCTGAAAAGATCCGAATGAAAGAGTCAGCGCCCCGCGAATAAGAATTTCATTGAAATTCGTTCCGAATAATTCGGATTTTTCTTGACAGGTCGGGAATGTGTTTAAATTACATTACGCATAGTGTGTTGGAAAATCGCAGTTTTTCAACGTGATTGTCACACGCTACTCACGGCGTGTACAGTCAGAAAACAAATTTTTCGGTGTATTTTGTGTTTTGAAATATTCATTTATGTGTACACAAAGCCACCACCATAATATTAGACCTGTTATGTAAAAGTTGGTTTATGCGTTTCGGTTTATAAACATGCGCGGAAAGGGACAATGTAGTTGTGTGCTGGCTGGCTGAAGAAGAATGTGTGTTGGTGGTTTGTTGTTGCAATATTTCAGTTCAGTGGAGACTGGAAATGTTTGTTTGGTGTGTTTTTTTCTTTGTGATCAAGATTTGCGATTTTTGTTGGAAGTTTTGTGTTGTGATTTTTTTTGGTTTTGTACAGTTGCGTGGCCCATGCTGATTGGTTTTAACACAGTCAGGAGTAGCCAATGGTTGTGGTGGAGTTGATTTTGTTTGCTGTACACGTTTGGTCGAGCTTCTAGAAAGGAAACATTGCGGAAACATCGTTGGAGTCAATAAATATTTTCTTTTGTTATATTCGGATTTTTTTAATTTTGGAATTCTCTGATATTGTTTCTTGGTTGAGTTGAAAGGGAGACGTTGAAGTTGAAAGATTTTCAATCTGGTGAACGAACTCAGAACTTGAATTTCATTGTCAATCGTTGAAAAATCATGTCCCAATCTAATCATATTGTTTTGGTACCGAATGTTTTTGTGTTCCATTGCACGTTTTCTTTGCATCCTCATTATTCAGTATCATATTGTTCTTGTTATGGTCTGTTTAGTATATCGATTCAGTAAAAACGCTTGTATTTTTCGGAATGACTAGCTGGGTTTTGCAGTGCAAAGCTTTTTTATTATCAGTGATACCGGTGTCATGGCAACTGGTAACAAGAAATGTGTGTTGCAGACCAAAAAAAGCAAAATTGGTAGGTAAAAAACATGAACTCAGAAAATACATTTTGATTTGTGAAAACCGAAAATTTCTATCACATTTCTTTGGCACACGCACAATACGTCAGGATGTAGAAAAAAGCGTTCATAAAGAAAATACTGGATAAGAGAAAAACACAAATATACAGCGATAAAAAAAGATTTATAAAATGTGGCCAATTAAACAATTTTTTTCTCTTGGTTGAAACAAACCGTTCATACGATATGTGTCCGAATAATGAGAACAAAATGAAATGCAGACCCGTAAAAGAACATTTCCTAATGCCAGGAAAAAAAACGTCGCACAAATACTGTTGCTGCTGCCTCAAATACTCAAACCAGTCGCGCTGATTTGCTGCACAATATTCCGACCAATCAGCGTGCGACCATTTCAAAATACACAACCAATCACTGTCACACCGTGGTCTCGGAATCGTGAATCACAATTTCCTTTTTCGGTTCCACAATGGTCGTGTCACTGTCGATTGCATTCACGTAGGTCGGCTGTTTCGTGGGGGCGGCATCAGGCGGCTGCGGCTCATTGTAATACTCGGCCTTGTTCGTTTGCAGTTTCTCAAGCTCGTCTGAAAGTGAAAAAAGTGAATAATTGTTGAATAAAAACTGACAAAGAATCATGTGTCAATAATGCCGGTGTCATGCCATAGTTTGATGACCTATCTTGCCATATTTTGATCTACCCCCGTAAACTCAGTGTTTGGAGATAGCTGAGAAGGGAAACATTCTATACGAGCGCTATACTTGACGCTCTCGGGGACTAAGTTGGTTGGTTGCAGTTTGAACGACCATGCCATTGCATGATACCGGCTGTTGGACCTGGACGGACTCATGGGTGGTAGTGTGTTGTGTTAGAACATATTATACTTGTACGTACAGCAGTCCCAGCTACAATAATGTGCTTACACACAAATCAACCAATTTGTATGGTGGTTCTCTGCATTTCGGCCTGGCCAACATCACATGCAGAAGAGGGTGGCCTCAACTGTAATGTGCCCCCTCTTTAACTCATCAAAAACAGAATTCAAGCGCAAATCACACGGAGTACGGTGTCTGCCGTGTTGATCGGTCTTGACACGATCTTCCTCCCGCCGTCCCTAGTCGTCAAGAATGATTATCACATCACAACAAACTTCAGATGATCCGCTTTCTCTTCGCTGTCAAACATGTAATTCTTGACGATAATTTTAAGTTTGATACCTATTTCGTGCCATGAACCAACACTACAATAGATACCGTACTTCTTCGATGTCAGAGTATTATACCGTACCATGGTGGTCCGGCTCTAAAACGTCCGTGTAAACAGAGAAATCATCAGGTGGTTGTCGATTGTTGTTGTTGGTGTTTGCCAGACGATTCGGGACCAAATAATTGCTACGCTCATCATAGGGCAGTTGGCTCGACGGTCTGATCGAGCCCTCGGACAGGGTGGTCATCTCTGTAATAAATGAAAAACACGATTTCGTCAGAATGCTCTGAAATAAAAACTTTGAATAGCTCGATACAACGCTGATTGACTGAATTGGATAAGATACATAGAGGCGAACTGGCGTGTGACGATGATGACGACGAACTCTAAATTACAGGTAATCAGCTGATTGGTTGGTGATCACGTAAATGCATGCTTTCTGTGCAGGCATTGCTGTGGAGGCAGAGTCTGTCCTGCACTGCACGGAAGGCATGCATCATGATTATAAACAAATCAGCTGACTGCCTATAATTTTAGAGTTCGACTGTATGTTACAGCGAACGATGCGACGTATTGGGCACCAAGCAAATTGCAGAGCGTCCAATACGAATTTACATACAGCTTTACGAAGAAAACATCACCTTACTATTCTATTTTCAGTCTCCCTGTCTCTAAATTCTGAACACTACGCTAAACACATATGTTGCGCTAGTGAGTACTGGCTACCAAAACTGATGATGAGTTTCCAGTACTTTTTTTCATTGAACCCATCCAGCCCAATCAGCGCCGCCGCCTCATTCACGAATCCGACACAAAAAAGCCCAGCCCTACGAACCAGTCATCGCCGAGTTGCTTGCTTCCGACGGTCGATTGTTCGACTGTAGCCAGGAGCTCATGATCGGCGCTCGGAATTGTTTCGCCGGCTCTGACTGGTATCGCTGACTGGAGGCGGATGGAAGACGCCGCGTCGCGTGGTGACTGCCGTGTGCGTCGCTGACCAACTGCAACATATTTGCTTGGTTTTCAGTTTGTTTTTCAAATTTTTTCTCTGTTATATGTACATGTTGTTAGATACAGTGTTGATGTTGGTGGTTTTTTTCAATTGATCACCAGTACAGTGTGTCCGAATGAACCTGCGGGTCGCTGTTTTTTTTGCTCCGTGCAAAGAATGAAGAAACCAAAAGAAGAAAGGTATTAGGAAATGAAAAACGTGATATCGTACACTGAGAGTGAACCGGGCCTGAACAATTAAAAAAACAAAAAAAATCAATTCAAAAAACTTTCGCACCGGTTTTGACGGTGTGTCCGGACTGGCACCATTCGGGTGTAGCGCGGACGCTGAGTGTTCGTTCGTCATTGACGACGTCGACGGAATCTGATCCAGTTCCGACTGGTATAAATAGTCGTTCGGGTTGGCGAGACCGATCTCGTTCATCATTTGCTGGATCATGTACTGCGCGTCCTGCAGGAACAGAGAAATTGACTTTTATTGTATTTGCCTTTTTTGAGGGTGAAGCGAGTTTGAAAACTTGAAAACCGGAGTGACGCGCGGCCGGCGATGGATTATTTGGAATTTCACTTTTCGGCTTCATTTTCAACTTTGTTTCTAATTTCTATTTCCATTTAATTTCAACTGAGCAAATTACTGAACAAAATCGGCTGAAAGTCAGTCAAATAACGGCGCAGCTGTCTGTTGATGGAGCAAATTTAAACAGAAAACGTCCTCTTGACTTTATGTTGCATACCTACATTGTACGTAAACAAATCCTCCTTCAGAGCGTACATGCGCGCAATCAGCGCAATCAAAAACTTTGTATAAAACTGTAAAGTATGATCGTCTAAACATGTCACTTTCACGCAAAACATCTGAAACTTCGAATTACAGTAAAAAGAACGAATGTATCGGGATGCTTTACATTCAAAAGTGCGTTTTTTGGGATAACTCCCCGATCCCTTTCTATCATCATTCGCGAGCTCTGTATTCTGCGCGAAAACAAGCGACACGTTTGCAGAAACACTCTGTACATGAGCGAACCACTCGTTTCGCGTACCTGCGCCGTGTACGACGGCAACAAGCAGCTCTCATCCTCCCGCATCGCGAGGTATTGCGCGGGGTGTGCCGCAAACTCGCTCATGCGCTCGCGCAACTCCGTGAACGTCGGCCTGCTGTCAGCGTCCAGCATCCAGCCTGGAAAATATTCTCTTTTTTAATTTGTATGATCTTTTATTTTGGTCCCGATACTCAATGCGCGCATAGACAGGTAAACAGTTGCATGCACGACGCGGTAATTCAAAACTGGCAAAGTGATCCGGCGTCCACGAAATAGGGCTGGGTCACTTGGGGGTTGTTTTGAAGTTTGCCATATAAAGACTGAAACTGGTTTCCTCTCCACGTCTGCAAACCCAGTGAGTTGCAGAACCTAAAAAATTGGTGATACAGATACACACGCTAAGAAACGGTGTCCGAGAACAAGTGTTGTTGTTGTAGTCGCCTGGGTCCGCACCCAGCGTAGTGCGGTCATACATATGATCGTATATATGAGTTGCGACACTCGCCAGCCGCAAAAAGCAACAACAACAACGGAAGTGATGATTCTTTTTCTCTCCGCACACGAACACTCGCAAACAAATGACGTGTTCATCTCCTTAAAAAGCGCAACAAACGTTTCCCAAAAGCACACTCACATTTCACCATCAACATGTACACCTCCAGTGTTGTGTTGTTCGGCTGGCGGAGGCGCTCACCACGCTCAAGAAAGTCCGGCATTTGCTGGATGGGCACCTGGAAATCACACCAACTAACAAACGGCGTGTTTTTTGAAAAATTGAAAGTACCCAAAAACACACTCAGATACACACACGCTATATGATCGGCGGCGGTGCTAGTGTGTGGAAATTTTGAATGATTTCATTAAAATTGTTTTGTCCAATCAAACTGATACGTCTCCAAAAAGCACTTCATTTCTCCACTGACATCTTTGTACGGTTTCTCCCCGTGTGTCAGTATCTCCCAGACCGTCACGCCGTATGCCCAGACGTCCGATTTGTGCGTGAATCGCTGATGGCGGATGCATTCGACGGCCAACCACTTTACGGGAACCTGACGCAAAAATCGTTTCATTAGTTTTTTGTTCAAAAGTGGCGACTCTTGAATTCGATCGGCCGATGCTGTTTCAATTCAACAGTTACATCGAAAATTTGCAACGTAGAGACTAGAGCATTCTGAAGCTCAAATCGTCAAAATGTTGTTTGAGTGCAACCTGCAGTTAACCTGTTTGCTCAAAAATAGCGGTATACTAATAAAAAATCCTAAAAATTATTTGAACAATTCAGCAGATCGATTTCCACTACACTATGACCAGTCAGTGCTTTTACTGATTATTCACCCAATCAACCGCTAAAAAGCATTTCGATTGAAATTTAGCAAATTAGATGCTGAGAAAAAAAACAATTTCAAAAAAACCACGGACCCTTCCTTCGACGAACACTTCCGTTTGTCCGACCTCCAGCAGTTTCGCCAGCCCGAAATCGGTCACCCGAACGTGATGCGGCGTCTGAACGAGCACATTGCGAGCGGCCAGATCACGGTGCACGTAGCGACGTTGCTCCAGGTATTCCATGCCCTGGAATTTTTGGGTAAAATATTGGGTAGAAATTTGCGAGTAGAAATGGGTAGCAAATTTTGGGTACAAATAGGCAGAAATGTTGAATAGAAACTGGGTAAAAAAATGGGTAGAAAATTGTCTGTAAAAATGGGTAGAAAATTTCACAGACTAATTCTGGGTAGGTTTTTTGTCAACCATGCAATTGAATCTCCAAATGTCTTGAATTTGACTGATTTGCTTGTTTGTTTGAACAACGAGGAGACAGTAAGATTACTGTGCCAGTGTGTTTGTTGTTTTTGGGTGAACCAAGAAGGACACCAACAACCTGACCAAAAAACCAAACGCTTTTTCTGTTTAAAAGTGACAGAGTAAAAAAAGAGGTCAGCAAAATCATCAAGAAAAAACAATACCGTATTACCTCTATTAAACCCCCCCAAAATTAAACCCCCCCCCAAAAATAAACCCCCACCCCCTCGATAAGTTTCCAAATAATCCCCCCCCCAAAAAAAATCCCCCATGGGGGATTATTGGAAACCTGTTTGAAACACATACCCAGAAAAACATACACATAAACAGTGAATTCAGTGGCTGGTTGCAGTGAAAATGATGAAATTGTGCTACCAAAGGCCCCAAATGAATGAGTTAATGGTAATTTCATTACAAAAGGCTGTTGTAAAAGGAAATTTCTATGTAGAGTAGAAGTTTCTGCGACTTCCTTCCTGCCATGGAAGGTATTTTTGCCATTTTGCCCACCCCTAAAAATGGTTTCCAAATAAACCCCCCCCCAAAAATAAACCCCCCCCAAAAATAAACCCCCACCCCCAGAAGTCGCTGAAGAAATAAACCCCCATGGGGGTTTATTAGAGGTAATACGGTAATTCCCGCAAACAAACGTCGGCAATCTGCAGACACCAGTGCAACAGCAACGGCGACGGTATGCGGGCGGCGTTCGCGTGAATGTAGTCGATCAGGGAGCCGAGCGGCATCAACGGCGTCACCAGGAGCAACTGTTGCACTTGGACGACGCCGACGAGTTTGATCAGATATTTGTGGTCCATGCTGGCCATGATTCCGGCCTCCTCGAGCATCTCGTTGTTGGAGCCGCAGCGCATGTCCGCCACCTCCTTGATGGCCACTGGCACACGTTTCCGGGTGTCCGGATCCGTCCAGATGCCCTGGAGAATGGGAGAGTGAAATGAAAAGTCTTTTTTTATTTTGCGAAGCGACTTCCTCATTCCTCAAGTTCCGTCGAGAAGCCCGAAGGCACCAAACTCCGGTTGCTTGGTGTAGGGGCGTGTGCGGACGGCTAAGCGTCCCATGCCTCCCCCTCACCTCCCATCATGAGAGCGGTGGTGGAACATAAACTTTTGAAATGGTCTATTATTTAGAACCTTTCAAACAGGAGTTTACATTGTACGCAACGTTGAAAACACCAATTGCTGGGGGGGGTGCTTTCTTAAATTCGGGGCATAAATGGCGTAATCCGACAAATGGTAAGCGTACAATATTGAGCTGCACACCAACCTCTATTCAGCCAACGAAATTTCCTGCTTTCAAATGCAGCCAATGACCAATCATTGTTGCGAACCTTATAAACAACACCAAATGCGCCGTTGCCAAGTATTCCGCCGTGTTCCAGTTCCCTTTGATTGATCATACGAAGGTAGGCGAAGTTCGGCTTCGCGTCTGGATCGTAGTACGCGATGTGTTGGCCATCGATGATTTCGGTTTGTCGCTTTTGCTCGTAGAACTTGTGCCGATACAAGAACACCTGTAAGAAAAAAAGCGAATTGTGAATCGTGCAAAGGTTTCTGCGAATCAATACGTTTGGAATCGTAGAAAGGAGACCAGTTTCAATCTTTACGTGGCAATTCAAAATAACCAAAATGACCCGGTCCTATTGGAAGGCTCGGATCGGATCACTTTGTCAGTTTTGAATTCCCGCGTCATGCATGAAAGTGTTTATTTGTCCAAGTCTCGGGACTAGAAGAAAAAAACGAGAAGACAAAAAGAAAAGATAGCACAGTACTGTTTTCGTCCAACCGACTATCCACTGTATGTCGTCATAAGCGACGACAGACTTCTTCATATACCCACCCGTCTTCCGAGTCTGAAATTATGAACCGAAAAACAGGCGACTACAAAAACGCACCATCACCGCGCACGCCAGCATGGCCACCACCAACAGCAGAAGCAGTGCGATGATAACAGTCTTCCATTTTCTCGTTTTCTCTTGCTTGCTAAATGGAAAAAACTGATTAAAATTGATTTTACAAAGCATAGTCAATTCACGCTCATATCAGTAGTCAGCAGGCAATTATCAAATTTGAGAGCTTTTCTTGAAATAGCTGATAACTTATGGTTTTTAAAATAAGTTGTTCCGAATGCTGCAAAGGTTCCACAAACATTTTGGCGATGTTTTCGCGGTGACACTGCAGTTCGTGCTGGTGCGGCCGCTCATCCGGACAGTCCTTGACGCAGCGCTGTAAAAAAATCAAAATTCGTGTCGCTCAATTACCGTCGAACTGTAAATTATAAGCAATCAGCTGATTCGTTGGTGATCACGTGATGCGTGCAGGAATTGCTGTGAAGCCTCAGTCAGTCAGTCAGTTTTATTCTGCAGTGCACGGCATAATACCAGAGAAGTGTAAAACACCATGAGTAGGCAAGCCAAAGCCTAAGCCTAAGCGTCACGTGATCACCAACCAATCAGCTGCGCTTGTCTATAACTTAGAGTTCGCATGTACGTATTTTTTCAAGTTTTGTGCAAACAAATTTTTATTAAACAGGTTTTCAAACCGACCATAATTTCCTTTCCATTTTCATCCTTGGAAACATCGGTCAACTCAGCACATTTTATGCAGTCCGTATCGGAAGACCCTGTACAGCCTTTGCACTGCTCGTGACAAGGTCGGCAGATTTTCGTCGTTTGATCGAACACAAAATATTTCGTTCTGAAAATTTTTGTTTTTGTAAAACACGGAACAAATTCCTCGGCATGTCCTTGTTGACACGACTTAAAAAATCTTGCTTTCATCAGCTCTTGAACTGCCAATCAGCTAGCTGCCTGTATTTGAACCAGCAAACTGTTGCATGTTTAAAAAAAGACTCACGAATTCTCGCATGACGTCACGCACTGTTTGCCGTGCTGATCTTCTACCAGGTACGGACATTTTTTGCAGATCTGAAAGTCGGGAAAAATTGACCTATTGACAGTGATTTTTCGCTGTGTCACAAAAAATTTGAAACCTGAACTTGAAGCAAAGGTAGAAAAAATTTTGAATTAAAAACCCGGAGAACGCTGGAAAAAAGTATTTCTTTGTGGACAGCGGACTGACATCGCAAGTGCGGGACACAGTTTTTTTTCGCAATTTTACGAAATCCGGGCATGTCAGTTGCCAGATTAACAAAAAACGGAGTTACATAGCCAGAAAAACCAATCCAACCACCCATCAACATTGAGCTATGCTCTTTTATTTTGGTCCCGCAACTCAATGCGTCCATAAAATAGGTATAAACAGTTTCATACACGACGCGGGAATTCAAAATTGGCAAAGTGATCCGAGTCCCCTACGTAAGGCCGAGTCACTTAGGCAACTTTGAATTGCCACATAAAGATTGAAACTAGTTTTTTCTTTTTACGTCTGCACACACATTCGGTCTCAGAACTTAAAAAATTGATATTAGCCTGCCAAAATCTCCCCCTCTAACATGTCCAGTGACGTTGCGCCACCGCTCGAACAGCCAACTGTGCTGCGGGATGTATCGCTCTCCCGTACGGGTACTCGGCGCTCTGCAATCCCCGTTCGCGTCGTCGATACAACGCAGCCGCTGTTCGTCAGTGCCCGCTGTCTCGATCAGCTCCGCAAACTGACACGCGTTGCATCCGCCCTCACCCAAATGGACACCGTTGCCCGTGCAACTGAACTTTTTGAAGAAACATTGTTGAACTTGAAATTGAGTTGGAACTGTTGTTGAGTTACATCTTCAGTTTTCGAACGAACGATACGCGTGCAGATCAAGTTGATTGGTTGATTTTGGAGTTGTTGGCAGCTGGTTTCAACCAATCAGCGGACGTGGAAACGTTGGAGTCAAGAATTCTCGAGTAAAACTGCACAATACATCATTCGAACTAAATGGATATCCATATCGTTTCTCTAATTGTGTGTCAGGCACTCAGTTAAAAAAAATACAGAAGCTGTCCTCTCCACCTGGCACTGCAGACCGAGGCGCAAGGCTCACAGACGCCGTTGACCGCGCGGTGAGTGTCCGGACACGAGTGTACGCATGTTTGCTCCAGTCGCACGTTCACGCACGTGGCGCACTGGTCGGCTTGCTGAAGAACGGTTTTTTCGAAAATTTATCGTTTTTTTGTAATTTGTGCTGGTTGGTTCCGGACTGGACTTGTTGACCAATCATCCAGTGTGGCATGATGAAAGACAGAGAGAATTTCAATCTCAACACCGACTCGAGAAAAGCGGCGTTTTTTCTATCCATGAATCTCTGCACGTCGCAAAATCGTGTCTATCAAAAAGTATTCCCTCCTCTTCCAGTTTTTTTTACCATACCCCTATTCGTTCCATGATGGCACTTACCGTGCCATTGCAAGTGGCACACTGCTGATGACAGCGCTCGCACACAGGACGACCGTCAGCATGGTCGCTGGCGAAATACCTGAGAAAAACGGCGCGATTAGAAGAATTTGCTTAAACACAGTTCTTCTTCCAGTCAGAATTCTCAGTTAAATGGGTTTCGAACTGTAAGACAATCAGCTGTCGAACACCGCAAGGGTGGCTGTTGTTGAAGCAAGATCGTGCCGAGACCCAATGCGAAAGATACCGTACTCCGCGGCGCACCGTTTATGCATTCGACCTTGCACGCTCTTTTCGGTTCTCAGCATATGCGTTTTAGAGGCGTGGAGAGGAGCTTGGTTTCATGGTTGATACAGCGCGGCTATTCAAAATTGCCTTTGGTGTTCATGAAGCAGTATTTAGTGAGCGCGTAGCTAGCTTTGTTTCACCACAGCAACGCGTCACTAAATACTCTTTTTTTGAATACACTTTTAATGATCCTATTCCTATCATATCTCACAGCGACTCCGGCCCACTTCCAGCAATTTTGAGTTGAGCGTGACACTACTACTCTGTATCTATAGTCGCAGAAGCAGAAAAAAGTTTCAAAGTCATTTCTCCGCACCCCTCCGGTGGACACTGCGCCACGCAACGACCCTCGAGTTCCATCCGTTTGCACCGGACGCACATCGTCGAGCCGGGACCCCAGCAGCCGGACTGCTCGTCGCAGTTCACGTCGCATTCGGCCAGCTCGTCGACTGCAAGTTCCGGAGAAAATAAAACATTTTTTTGCGTTTTTTATTATAATGACCCTAAAAATACCAATATATGCACCAATGCCAAGGACATGGATCGATTATCAATATCAATGCAGTGTTTTGTTTGATTTGATTCTTGTTTCGAAATCAACGTTGTTACCACTGAAAGTCAGCAACCAGAAATAAGAAATCTCCTACCGCACAAATCATGCCGGCTGCCGGTTCGGTCGTCCTTCTTCACAGTTGCCATCGAGTCGGCCAACACATTTCGTCTCCACCTGATCGTCTTTTCCAGGCACAGTTCGGTGTTGCCCATCAGATAGACGTTGCCACGTTGGATTTGACGCAACGAACGGAGACCCAAGAACTTCAGCTCGCGAAAGCCGTTTATTTGCAGTGCGGCGCGCCTGGCGAGTGCAAAACGGGACGGGGAGGTGGGAATTTTTTCTTTGTCTTGTGAGAACTGTAATTGTGACACTGAATTGTTGTGAGAAACCACTGCTACCAGAGCTGCGAGCGATTTTTGTTTTCACCGCAATTAGTTGATTGAATCAGAGCGTACCAGGTAAGTTGATATTGAAGGAGATAAGGTGAACACTTTTTGAGCAATGGGCGTATATGCTAAAGATTATTGTATCTAGACTAGATAGCTACCGCAGAATTCACGCACCAGTCAGATGAGTCAAGAAAACCTAAAACTGATCGAAACGTCCTGGAAGCGACAAACAAATTCAAGCCCAGGATCCGGCACAAACATGCGATCGAGGTCTAATCATCGACCCATCAGCGCATTCTTCCCAGTTCACGCTTCAGCAATAATCAGGCATCAACCGGGTGGTCTGATGATCTGATTCATAGCACAAAACAAAACAAAACAAACAACATCATTCCGTCGAAAAACAAAAGCGACCGGCCCGGCCAGTGCACTAACTCGTCGAGCACTTTTCCGTGTATGACACGCAGATTCGCGAGGAACGTCAGGTTTGCCGGCTGAAACATACGCGTGTTACGGCCGACTCCGCCCTCCAGACGAACGAACTCGGTGACCTCGCGGATCTCACGCAGGTTCACGTACAGGTCGTGCAGCGTTAGACCGCGAATGGAGAAGCTGTGTGTGCGAGGGGAAGAACTTGTGAAAATATGCATTACTTGCAAAAAGTTTTATTTAATTGAACGTTTGAGTTCGAACCAATTGCCAGAATCCCACAATTCAATGCGATTGTAATCGCAAGTACGAATTTCGGATGAATCTGGCGTGTGTGTACGTGGTGAATGGACTTTGTGGGCCAACTTACACTGCAAAACAAACTGCGTCTCATGGCGTTTTTTTATTCCGCCGCTGCTAAAAAAATAACTGGTATTCGACAAAAAGACAGTTTCACGTGGTTCTTGAATTCAGGCGATTTTCTCGCACTACTCCATGACAACATCATCGGGGCAAACTTGCAAAAAGTTTGCGCATATGTTATCTTCTTCAGCTGCGTGCTATCGAGCTCTGAGACCCAAAACAAAAAAGTTGCTCACCATACCTCTTCCCAGATGAAACGTCCCAGATCGGCACCCGCTCGTTGAAGTTGTGTGCGACCAGTCTGATGTGGCCGTCGACGATGGTGCAATTGCGCAGCGAGCCAATGTTCGCCGATGTCAGCTCGTCGCTCATTGGGCATGCTGCACGAAATCGTGAACGATTTTGTAATAGCCGAACTAAACTGTTTTCCAGCGGTCTACCCCGGCATTTCCAGCGTAGAATCGCGGCAAAATAGACGCGGCTCACCACGGGTGTTGTTAACAATACAACCACACAGAGCGAAACCGCACCCGTGGAGTGCGGGCCGACCGCGGGCGTTCCACGGTACACCATTTTTGCAATTATGATACGATGTTGCGGGTTTGGTGAATGATCAGTGGGTTTGGATGGGGTGTGTTCTCCCAACTGATGATAATCAGAAAAACCGCGCCGCTTTCGTCCAGCACCCCGCTGAAAAGCGTGTCTTCCAAAAAGCCCACCACCACACGAGAGCACCGACTTCGCGGGCACACGTCGCCGCAACTGGTACAAGTGCGCCCATCAAACGCGTGCATCCCGTCGCTGCATTTGTGCACGCACGCAGAGTCCTCGACGTACGTGTGATCTATAATGCAACTAAAAGTGCACTGAATGTTGACGTTCTGTGGAATTATGGCGCACTGAGCGGGATTCAAAAAAACCGCGTGCACACCAAACACCGGCGGTTTGTCCTTGGGGGTGTGGACGGATTGGTCTCGCGG
>JASANC010000537.1:0-18901 GCA_030248135.1 Theristus sp. LFF4_11 | reverse complement strand
CTCTGGGTTAGCCCTGGCTAAAAACATCGCCTAAAAATCCCAACAACAAACAACAACAAAACAACCTATTCGTGCAGGCCCGTACCTATTCAGCTTCTACATTCGCCGGCGTGCGTCCACGATCGGCAGTCGCATGCCGCTCGGCGGCGGTGCACGACCGCGCTATGGCTCCAGCCACTCGCAGAAACGCCCGAGCACGGACAGTCTGCTGTCGGTGCCAACATACGAGCGCTGTTCCGGCTCGGTCGGTCGAACGCGCAGAACTACAGTCGACCTCTAAATTATAGGGAATCCGCTGATTGGTTGGTGGTCACGTGATGCACGCTTTCTGTGCGCGGGCATTGCTGTGGGGGGGGGGGCAGAAAGTGTCTGTCGTTCTGCACAGAAAGCATATGCATCACGTGTCCACGATCCAATCAGCGATTCCCTAGAATTTAGAGTTCGACTGTAGGAGGGTGACCGCGGTAAACCGTCATTTTCGGTTACCGCGGCAACACTAAACAGAACACCGCACACGTCAGAACTGAAAACATATTCAAAAATTAGTTCAGTGCTGCGTAAAGATACGAAAATTGGTTTTCAGTTCCAAAGTCTGAAAGCAACACCACTAACGTTCAGATGACGCCGGAATTTTGCATTGTACGCGAGTTGGCCGCTTTATTGGCTGCTCTCCTTAAAAGGCAACAGGTTTTTGTTTTGTTTTTTTTCGCGGTTTTCTCGTTATAAAATCGAATTTGATATTTCACTCTTCGTTTCGGTTTATCTTATTATTTTTTTCTTGTTTTTTTTTAATTCAGTTGCCATTCTGTTCAACTGTTCCGGTGGCTTGAATTGAAATGATCCTCAGTTAAAATCATTATGTTTGCGTGGCATTATCCCAATTCAGCAGTGTCTTGTCGTGACCATGGGCGAAACGGCCGATCTGCTACGACAAATCCTGAACTCGCCGCAGCAGCCGACTGTGAAACGTTGGTGTGCTGAAATTGTCGAAACGATCACTTGTAGTCATTTCACTCGCGTATGACAGCATCTGATTTGGTTTAGGCGCGTTTAGCAATTAGTTTTTGTGCGTACACTGACGTATACGTAAAAAATGGCCACGCGATTTAGAAATCGTGTCGTGTGTGCTATCTTAATGCATTACGGACACGATTAGTTTGCGCACGGGTTAGAACGACGTTTGTGCGTACGGACGAAAAACTAAATGGTGTTTCCGCCTTTAGTTTGTGTTTTTTGCAGGTGAAACGGGATACCAATGCTGACGAGGAACCGAGCCGCATCCACGATTTAATTTAATGAAGTTTGTTTTCTTTTTCTATAAATCTGAATTGCTTTTCAACAGAAAGTCTTACGAATTTCATCCATCATTCATTTTCAGCTTCAAGAGCAAATTTCCGTCGGTTCGTTGCCGTGCGCCCGCGAAGACGCCGCTCTGCTCGAAGCCATCCAGATCTCAATCAATGAAAACTGGCCTCCGTGTCGAGCGAAAAGTTTGTGATTTTCTTACATTTTCCTGGGTTTTTTGTCGGGGTTGGATTAGCTGATTGATACAGGCACTGGCTGCGCTGCAACTAAAACCTGAAACTCGTGTCGCTGTAAGGGAAACATTCCTCAGCGCGTAGCTAAACTGTATGTTTCAACACTGTATGATCGTTTATTTTGGTCCCGCAACTCAATGCGCCCATAGATAAGTAAACAGTTGCATGCAGGACGCGGGAATTCAAAATTGGTAAAAAGTCATCCGAGTCCCCTACATGGGGCCGAGTCACTTAAGCGACTTTGAATTGCCACATAAGGAATGAAACTAGTTTTCTTTTCACATCTGCACACGTATCCGCCGCAGAACTTAAAAAAATTGATAGTCCATGCGTCACTAAATACTGATTCATGAATGCGCCTTTAACGATGTGTCGTGCAGCTTCGCCGACCGAGCGGCGTCAATCGCGGTTTGCGCCACTCTGTCGAGCGTCGGTCACGCGCCCCAGCGTTCGCCGCGCATGGTCAACCAGGGTAGTCGCCTGTTGAACGTGGCGCATCGAATGTTGAACGTGACCACCGTGGGAGCAGAGCGACCACAGTATGCTGTACACGCCGCCGAGAGCCCCCAATGCGCTCGACGATGGCGTAAGTATGTTGCGATCGGGACTCGGAGTCGACGGCTTGCCAGACATCGCGAGTGGTGTTTTATTTGATATGGTCTCCGTGGAGCGGAGAAATCTCCATCACTGAACAAATTTTGTTCAGCTGGCTACTGGTCATTTGTTCCGATTGTATAACTTGTTCAGTCGAATTGCTCAGTAGTGCGACTCCTTTTATAACACCTTCTGTCATATTCTTGCAAAGCTGCTAAAACGTTTTAGTGAAACACACATTCACGCGGGAAAAATATAAAATTCGTGGTTGGTTTCTCCAAAAAAATAATAAAATAATTTGAATATCGACAATTCAGGGGAACACCAATATGTAAGTGCATTTACAGAGCTTTTCACCTGGCTGCTGGCACCGGCCTCTCAGCCTCGGTGTTGACCCTGTGAACCAGTAGAAATGAGATTCATTTGAGTGACGAGCTTTTCAGCGCTTTTCCGCCGTGCTTTCGCCGGGACAAGCGTGCTTGGCGGATGGTCAAGGTTGGTTGGTTGGTGTGTGCTGTGCATGGCACGACTTAAGGCGCATTCATGTTGCAGTATGTAGTGCCCGTGCAGCTATGTTTTCACTAATTACTGCAACATGAATGCGCGCTGCCACACATTGCTTGTGCAAGCTGAATTGGCCGCCGGCGTACGGTTATGCCAGTCCAAATGCAGCCACTGTGACTGTTCGTTTTTAAAAATTGAGTTGACGCGCGAATTGTTTAGCGGTCATTCGTCATTCATTCATCATCGGTTTTGGCTTGCTTAAGGCCCATTCATGCACACAAATTTTTACGGCAAGTCACGTCACATCAAGTCACGTCTTCGTTTATGATGCAAAAAACACCCATCCGGCACGTCACGTCAAGTTTTAGATCATGCGCTCGTTCATACCTGCGCGCGTCGACGTGCGTCGACGGACGGCAAAAAGGGTGGTATGAATGAAGACGTGACGTGACGTGCCGTACCGGATGGTTTTAGATTCATTTGCTCCTTAATACCTGCGCCCGTCGCCGTGCGTCGACGGACGGCAAAAAGGGAGGTATGAATGAAGACGTGACGTGACGTGCCGTGCCGGATAATTTTAGAAACTGACCTAAAAAGCCGTACGTCAACATATGCAAAATTCAATAATTTATTGATTAAATTGGCATTTGTGTGTTTCAAATATTTCAAATAACTCCGCGCTTTTGAAAGCTTCTCAGATTTGTTCATTTTCGTTGTTCTTTCAACGTTGTCACGAAAAGTTGGGAGAAACGTAGGTTTGCTTTTCTCTGTTGACGTCTGACTTCTCTGTCGCAAATGCAAAAATTTGTTGGTGAAAACCGAACAACTTCTATTCATTTGAATATCATCAATTTTTTTTGAAACAAAAAAAGAATTGTAGTCGCCAGGAACTGAACCGCACGCGCTTGTTTGCTTTCAGCGGGAAATACTAACCGTTGCGCTTTTGCCTCACTAGCCAGGCATGCAGGTATAGTGCTACACGTGTACTGGGCATCTTAGTGCATGTACACATACTTTACAAGCTGTGTGTCGAGTGAGCATGTGTGTTCGCTGCACTCTAGCACGCCTGTGGTAACTCCTGGTCCTCATTGGCATTTTTTTCTAACCGTAACACCTGAAACCGAAAATTTTCATAATTTTTCAACCGAAACCGAAAACTACCTATTTTTCAGAAACCGAAAAGATAATCATGAAATCAACTGAAAAAAATTTCAAAACTTCAATTTTAACGTGGCTAGAACTGCGTTGCAGCAAATTTTATTATTGAGTATCCCATGATTATGTTTTAATTTGCAGCAATATCACCGCAATTCGTTCAAATAATTGAAAAAATTAGCAAACAAACAAAATGAATACAGAAAATCAAACCATCTTCGCATCTCGACGTACGGCTTTTTAGGTTCGTTCCTAAAATTATCCGGCACGGCACGTCACGTCACGTCTTCATTCATACCTCCCTTTTTGCCGTCCGTCGACGCACGTCGACGTGCGCAAGTATGAATGAGCAAAAAATCTAAAATGATCCGGCACGTCACTTCACGTCACGTCTTCATTCATACCTCTCTTTTTGACGTCCGTCGACGCACGTCGACGTGCGCAGGTATGAATGAGCAGAAAATCTAAAATGATCCGGCACGTCACTTTACCGCACGTCTTCATTCATACATGACGTGCCGTGACGTGACGTGCCGGATATATAAACGTCTTGCATGAATGGGCCTTTACTGATGGTGTGTCTTATACTTCGCTGGTATTATGTCCTGCACTGCAGAATAAAAGTGCACTGACTGGACTGATCACCAGTTGACACAACCACAACATGAAAGCGTTTTTTTGTTGGTGTTGTTGAAATATTCCGTTCCATCGCTGTGTGTTTGAAATAGCAGTCGCTCGATCACGGTTCGTCCAATCAAACTTTCTAAAGTGTCGCTGTTCTTTCACAGGAACGCCGACGCAAACTGTTCCACTCGCAAATCTACGACAACGAGCTTGCAATGAAGAAGCTCTACATTCAAAAGTGCCAAAAGCTGCCTGCCTATGGCTGCCGTGTGTTCGACGTCAAGGAGTCACAAGCGGGCAGGCGACTCGGCAAGGTACGGCACATATCGCGTCGGCTTTTTCCAGAATTCTGTGAAGTTTCATTAGCGAATAAGGTGAAGCAGGAATTTTTGTGCTCATGGAACAGGATGTTTTTGTGGTACTTACAGTCGAGTACTCGAAATTATAGGGTTGATTTGGTTGGTAAATCACACGCGATGCATGCTTTCTGTGCACGCATTACTGCAGTGGAGGGCAGAATCTGTCATGCACATAAAGCATGCATCACGTGATCGCCAACCAATCAGCTGATTGCCCATAATTTAGAGTTTGACTTTATGTGTGGTGAAACCTGCCATCACCGTCCCAAGTTTTGTTGTCATTCCTGTCTGCTGTCTGCGATGCATGACAGAGAACAAACTGCCAATTATGGCCGCACAAAAAACAAACACAGTGCTCTCCGAGTGCGTGCGTAGTCGCACTGGTGGCCGGGTAAAGCGGCATTCATGAACGAGTATTTAGTGACGCGTAACTATGCGTCACAAAATACTGCTTCATGAATGCGCCGTTGAAGAAAAAAACACACACACACACCCACGATTCTGACGCGTTTTCCGGCCGCCCGCCTGCTGTGTCTGAGTCTGAGCACGGCGACACTGCTGGACGCGAGCACGCGGCAACGCACGAAATGGCAGTGCACCAGTCAGCTGCTGCAGTGGCGCGTCGGCGGCGGCCAATCGAAGCACCAGGTCGTGCTCGAGTTCAAGTCCGCTCGCTGGGTGCTCGTCGGTGAGCGGCGAGTTTTGTTTTTTTTTTAATTTTTTTGTGCGTCCACTTTTCTTGATTAGTGTCCGCTTTCCTAATTTCGTCTGTGTATCCTGTTGAATTGGTGAGTGGGTTCTTCCATTCGCTCTCTCTCTCTCTTATTTTGTTTTGCTGATCAGAAAACACACAAAAAAACGTTGTGCTGCTCTACCTTGCTTGGTGCGGAAGCTTAGGAATTGAGTGATTATACATACCACTCCACTGAAAAATCAGTCAGTGAAGATAATATCGCGGTAATGATAACGCAAACGCAGCGCAATACTTTACACATCACGACTTGAGTGTCAAGCGAATGTTTTCTGTTCCGAACTGTTTCGATTTTTTTTCTTTTCTTAGTGTCCTTTCTTGCAACAACACAGTGAACGACGAGAAAGCGCTGAAGGCAATCTCGACGTCGCTTTGGGAACTCCAGCACAAGCTCAACTGCGAGAGTGTGCACGTGTCGTTGAGCTTTCGACGCGCCAGTTGCACGAGCAAAGCCGACCAATCAGCGCAACGAAAGTTTAGCGTTTTGACTCCGCCGCGCGGAGCGCCGACGAGATTCAGTCGTGTCGGCCAACTTGTCCGCAAGCTCACTGGTGAGCTCTTTTCGTTGAGGTTTTGTTTCATTTTGACGAACGTACGTTGATTGGTTTTCTGTTGCCTACTTCAAAAAATAACAAAAAAATTGCAAGTCAACGTTTTTTTTCTTAATTTGAAATCTTCACCAACTTCGTGATCCGTTTTGGGAGAAAGAAGATGATTTTGTTTTGAATGTGTGTTGATGTTGCTTGACAAACAATCGGTCGGTCCAAATGAGCCCGGTGTTTTAAATACAGCTTTTGACATTCGTGTTTTGCTTCTTTTTGTTTGGTCGTGGGCTGGTAACGAGAATATGCGGTGTTCAGCCAATCAGCTGATTGCAATATTTGATTCTTCTTTTGCGCACAAATTCAAAATCTGATAAACCTCACATACATTTCTCATAAAGGAGTCAGTTCAAGTTCTGTTTCACTGTTCTGAACTGGTTGGTGGCCGTGGCACATAAACCAAACAAATAATCAGCCCGGGTTTTTTGGGCGCGCAACCCGAAAAAGCGCTCTTCAAAATTTGTTTATTTTGCGTGCATGTGGTAAACACACGTTCATTATTGCATACGTCAACGTCATCCATATGGCACATATTTGCGCTGGAGAGAAAGAGTTTTATTTTCTGTTCAAAAAAGCCAATTCTCGAAGAACTACGGTCACTTTGGCTACGGTATCTACTATATTGGGTCTCGAAACGATCTGTTTTTAAATATCTTTGAGTCATAACAAACTTGCAGTGCATAATGATGCTGTGTGACAATTCCACCCAATTCAACTTTGTTGCTGATATTTAGCATGCTGTAGTTTCTGTTAAAATTCGATCACAGTATACAGTGTACCGTAATCAGTGTGCCGAAAGTCTCAGCATACACAGCATTTACTTCATTGCGAAAATAATGTTGTCGACGTCGTATGTATGCTCGGGACGGCGCGTGAGTGTGCGTTGCGGTGCTGTGGCATGGTTCCAGAACATTCAAAATGAGGTTTTCGGACTATATTGCATGTTTGATGTGAGATATCTACTTTAAACAGAGAAAAGACTTGTTGAAATTCATCCGGCATACCAGTCTGTTTTTAGCTCCGTGTCATGATTGTTGGCGATAATGAGTGTCCGTTTGGAGAACTATTCTATCAATACCAGCGTCATAATTTCAGTCACTTCGTAATCCAAACCAAACAATTTAGTCAATGCTTTCCCTTGGAACAACCCGATGCAATTGTTGACAGTAAAGGTGCAGTTCAACTAAACTTGGCGTTGATTCAAAAAATTGTTTTTTTTACAATTGTACCATACCGCAGCAATGAAAATCCCACAACAACATCAACAACGCTGTATAAATCATTTTTAACATTTTCAAACTTGCTACTTGCTGCTTTAAATGTTTTCAAACCGACCCGGTTTTTTTCAATCAAGGTCATTTTTGCAGTGGTTGCCATGGAACGAGTAAGTTATTGACGAAACAAGTGTAAAATTGATTTCACAACGCGCCGCTTTTTTTGTCCGCCCTTAAAATTTTCTGCATGTCGATTTGTCATGTTGATTTGAATGTTTCGGAGTGCATTGAATTTGACATATCGTGTAATCATTCGATCACAGTTGATTGGCTGAACGCGTTTTTGCTAAAGTTTTTTTTAAATCAAACACCCTGGTTGGTTATAAAACGTCGAATCTTTTCTGAAAGTGCAACAAAAATCATATTGTTTTTACAACCAACAAAACAAAACTATGTGCGATTTATTTGTGCGCAGAATATTTTGAATCTGGCGCGCTGGTTGGATGCATTGTGGACCAATCAGTAATAGGTCAGCTTAGAAACAGCCGATCAATGAGTTTGCACATAATTCTGAAATCGACATCAGCGAGCAGATTCAGTCGAAGTCTGAAAGTCAATCAAGCCGCTTGGTGAATTTGACTGAAACCCTAAAACAGAATCAGAAACATCAAAAATGTCTGCTTCTCTAAACACTGCATACTTTAAAAATAAGAAAAGCACGCCACGGATTTTATTTCCATGTTCCTCTGCTAATAGGCACGGTTCTTTTTTCGCCATACTTCCGTTTTTTCCCCTCCTCAATGAGATGAGAACTCAACATTCAACAACTGCTTTCATTATGTATGCCTTTATTTTTGGCATACACTTCTTTTACTTTTTGCGCTTTTTTTAAAAGGGTTGAAATTGAGAAGAAAATGTGTTGTAGTTGTGGTCAGAATTGGCATTTTCCAAGCTACAAATAAAAACCGAAATCCAATGTCAACGAAAAATAGCTTTCAACGGACGCTGATTTGTTTGAGTTGCGGGGATTTTTGTTGTTTACTGTTTATGCTCTGCCTCTACAGCCAATTTGGATAGAAAGTTCCGGTTCAACAACCTTGGTTAAAAATGGCAATTTTGAGCACAATTGCAATTTTTTTTTGTTTTGATTGCATGTTAGGATTTATGTTAAAAAATCTAAACCATATTCTGCAGGCCAAATGTCTTTTTCGTGGTTATCAGATAGCTTTTATATCGCATTTTCGTTTCTAAAATACAGCACTTTAACTCTTTCTAATAGTAGTCGCGCAACGCAAAGAGCATTTTAATGGTTTTTTGAAGTTGAATCCTTAGGTTACATTCGATTTGAGACGTTTTTAAAAACATCTTTATGTTCCTTTTGGGCCTCGCATTCGTAAGTACAAGATATAACTTTTCGCTAAAAATTCCACATTATGCCGCAGACCAGTTTGCGAAAAATTATTGAGCATTCGAAATGCCCAAGTATCACAATTCGCAGAAAATGACCATTTTTGGAATTCTTGACAAATGATTTTAAAATCAAAATATCAAGTCAGCACGCACAATGTTCATTTTGATCGACAGCAATGTGTAAGGTCTATTGGTCTATTGTATTTGCGCAATGTTCTTGCGCGCACAATAAAGTTGTTCTTTTGGACCTTAAAAATGTTTGTAGAAAACCAGTTTTGAAATATAAAACAAAACATTAGCAAGTTCTTCTGATATTGAATCTGTTCAAACAATCTGTTCAGTGTATTCATCGTAATGTTTGCATTTTTTTGAAACATATGGAACCTCTGAAACAACAAAGAAAACTTGGCGCAGATTCGAATTTTGAATCGCTACGATATCGGCTGATTGTACCCATCAACCATGGTTTGATTCAAATTCAAAAAATCACAGGAAAATTGCTAAAAGCTAAAAAAAATTCGTGATAAAAACTTCAAAAAAACTGTTAAATGTTTGCCACAACGGGTCAAGCTGTACTTTCACTTTTGTGCTTTTTTGACCTGTCATTTTTATTCCAGCTTTACTTTTTCAAAAGTTTGTTATATTTGCAAAGAAGACTTTCCTTTTTTATACAGACTGTAGAAATCAATCATTTTACGCTAGATTGCTCACACTTGATTTTTTTGCAAAATTCAATTTTCTAACCGTCTATACCTGTGGTGTACCATTGCCACCCACAACATGCCATGTTCAATGAATGCTATTTTTAAAATCTGACTGAAAATACGTGTAAAGTATGGCCGAATAAATGAGGCAGTCCATCAAGGCGGGATCAGCCGCAGACTAGGAGTTGTCTTTTTCAAAAAAGCCAACGTAATTCCCAATCATGTGTACAAGGGATAAAGAATGAACAGAATAGCGCGGATAATCCATTAGTTTAAAAAAACGCGTCAAATTTGGCACACAATTCAGTTTCTGGACTTCTTTTTTCTTTCATTCAAAAGTCGCGCGCTCCTTGCACCCTGAAAAAAGCTGCCATGTTTAACCGGCCATACAGTACCATTCATTTGTGATTATTGATTTCTTTGTTATACACACAGTTCCGATTGAAAAAGTTTCCAACTGATTTGAATTTTGAACATTTCATCTTTTTTAACTAAAAAAACACAAAACCCTGCAGCAGCACGCTAATCTTCTGTTTTCAAACTGTCAAAGTTCACAGCATCAGAAAAAAACTATGGTAACCAGTGATAAAGAATAAATAACAACGGAAAATAATAGACTTTGTAACAAACAAAATGACCACCGACAGTAATTCGAACGAAACTTCGCCGTCAAAAATGGCAGTTCAAATAGAAACCAACAACTTCATCAGTCCATTTGCGGCGCCCGAGCCAGACAGTCTGATGCAGTTTGTGATTGAGCGATTTTTTCCGCCGGGTTTGTTTCCACTCGTTGGAAAGTCAAGGTTTACAAAGCAATTGCATTTCACAGTCCGTGTATCGAACAAAGAGGAGACGATTAATTCTACAGTCGAACTGTAAATTACAGGGAATCAGCTGATTGGTCGGTGGTCACGTTCATGCAAGCTTTCTGTGCAGGACGAAAGACTCCGCCCCCCCCCCTCCAGCAATGCCTGCACAGAAAACCTGCATCACATGACCACCAACCAATCAGCTGATCCTCTGTAATTTAGAGTAGTTCGACTGTAAACTGTCAACAACAACAAAACATCAGTAATTCAAGCGATCACTTTCACATTCCAAATATTTTGTTTTTTCGTGATTTTTCAGCGAACTCAGCGATCACCGCGGGCGTGATGATGGGCGTCGCCGGACTGACCGGCACCGCGGAGCCGGCGATTCTCTGCGGCGTGGAACTCGAGCGACTCCAGCACGTACTGCAGTTTCCGGAAGAGGTGAACTATCATATTATGTCTCCTTCCATCCCAGTCATTCGCTTTTTGTTTTGTTTTTATTTTATTTTAATTATTCGCGCACCGGTTCCGGAAAGCCTTCTCTTCCGGATTTATTCTCTCTGAAAGACGTTTGAATTTTTAAAAATTGTGAACTTGAATTTCAAATAGTTATTTGACATCAGCCAACTAGCCGTGCGTTTTGAGTGAACTCGAAAAACGAGGCTTGACACTTCTTCGAAATCTTTTCTACTGACGTGAAATTTCCAAAAAGTTCGGCCAAAACTTATCTCGCAGGTCGCCTTCCAACTGTCCGCGACTGAGTACGAATTGTTCTACAACGGTATCGCACCGATGGACTACGTCCGCTACGTCAGCTGCGATCTGACGTCCGTGCCGGTCGCCGAAAATCCGTCGCCCGTGCGAAATCTCGTGAAACGCTTCTCGGAGGTGCGTTTTTTGATTGAAGAATGTTCGACCACCGCAAGCTGCCTGTTTGCCAGGATGTTTTTTATTGGCGTTTTTGACACCAGTTCGATTGGAAAGACAACCAAGCGCACCAATTGTTAGATACCGCTGATTCAACTTGTAGCAACAATAATGGCAATTGTGCGAATCACATTTGGTCGCTTGAAAGACTTGTTTCTGTCGTTTTTGACGCACCAGTTCGATTGGAAAAACCACCAAGTTTGTTAAGATAGGCTTTTTCACAATACCGACCCTCCTTGGGCACAATTTCAAAAAAGTTCTCAAATTCAATCAAATTTAAGACCAATCGAACCGCCTTGATGCCCTGAGTTTGAAAATTAAATCTTAAAAGTTCGACTGAAGCTGCAGCGAATGACAGTGTGACCGACCACAATGGCGCTGCTTGCAGGTCAGCTCCTGGGTGACTCATCTGATCATCAGTCAGCCGACGCACGACGATCGCAAGAGTCTGCTGTTGTCGTTGCTGAGAATCATCGAGACCTGCTGGAATATCGCGAACTTCAATTGCGCCGTTGAGCTGATCATGGGATTGAGGTTTTTCGGCCAGTTTTGATTTCGTCTAGCTTTTTTCTGTGATGCCTCGGTGGACCACACAACGTTTTTTTCTTCAACTTCGCTGACAACAGTTTTCCGTTGTTACTGTGACGTTAGGTAGTCTATATCCACATCATTTGCGTTCATTACTGGCTACAGTTATTACAACCTGTAATTTTTGCTAAAAATGCAACAGAAACGCCCGAAAACACCAAAAAAAACAAGTCTACCCGTGATCAAATCCTAAAAATCGATTTATCAACGCAATAATTCTCTCCATTCTGTTCTGTTTGTTGTATGCAATTCTTTTTTCTTCTTTGTTTCTCGCGCGCGTCTACCGCTTTGTTTTGCGTTTCCAACACAGATCCGACAAACTGCGCCCGTTTTGGCTGTCGCTAACGGCCGAAGAGCGAAAACCGTACGAGCATCTCTGCGAACTGCTGCTGCCCTCGACTTCCGGGCTGCCGTCACGTCGCTATCGGGAGGCCGTCCACCGGGCGCTGCAGATGCCGCAGGCGAAGGTAAAAAAATGTCACCGCTCGTGGCCTGGTGGTAGCGCGTTAGACTGCAGTCTGTGCGTTTGGGGGATCGAGCCCCGCCGAGGGATGTAGGGAAAACTCGATGGGCGCCCTACTCAATGGCGTTCTGTACGCTTCTCTGGGTTAGCTCTGGCTGAAAAACATCGCCTAAAACCTCAACAACAAAGGCGCAAAACTGCTACTAAAACGCAAAGCTTCTACTCAAAACTGCAAGCCATTTTTGACTGGCAGTTTAGCTGCTCGACTCATTGGTTAGGAGTGAGTTTTAGTTGTTTATTGATCATTAGGTTTTTCTGCCTGAAGACTGTCATTGGAGCTCTTAAAAGTGTGTCAATTCATTGGCCGCTTACTTTCTCAGTGTGTTTGTGGATGATTCGTTTTATTGTTCTCATCTCAGGTGATTCCGTTCTTCGGCGCCTTCCTCCGTGACCTGTACGCGATCGTGAACGATGTGCCCAGTGTTGTCATCATTGGGCATCATGGTGATCGTGAGAAACTCGAGGTTGGTGGTCGGAGACGTTTTGGTGTTTATGTTTTTTTTAAATTGCATTCTCGCGCGCCGACGCACCGGAACGTGGTGCATTTGCCGCCTGGCGGAGATTTGCCGCCAGTGTGTGTACCACATGGTTCACTATCGATTTTTTCGGTTCTGCGACTTATCGTCTGCGACTCAGTGCGGTTGCAGATATGAAAAAAGAAACCAGTTTCAATCTTCAAGTGGCAGTTCAAAATCGCCTGAGTGACCCGGCCGCATTTAGCAAGCTCGGATGACTTATTTGCAAAATTTTGAATTCCCGCGTCATGCATGAGACTGTTCACCTGTATATGCGCGCTTCGAGTCTCGAAACCAGAACAAAAACTCTTACCACATTAAAACTCATGCCAAAAATAGTACGTTTCTTTTTTCAAAAATCACACCCCTTCCCTGATCGCAGTTCGCGAGCACCTCCGCCGAAGCGAACGACGACACGTTCAGTAGTAATGTCGGCGTCGGCGGCCTGCTGAATTCGGACAAGATCAACTTGGTCGGTGTCATCCTGGAGAACGTCGAGACGTTTGCGAAACACCACCGGAGTCGCGCCGCATTTCAACGCAACCAACAGAACGCCGTGAACGCTCATGGTTTGTTGTCGCCGTCATTGGTCGGCGCGACGATTCACGATCAGGCGGTTGCGAATTGTTCGGACGTTTCGAAGTCGGCGTCGCCCGGAACCAATGATGAACCGCAGTCAGTTCTCGTTTTGTTTTTCCTCAACATATTTCATTTTATGTGATGACGCCGATTTACATGAAACATACTTAAAACACACGTGAAACAGCATAAAACAAAGCACTCGACATTAATCGAGCATAAAACAAACATATTGATTAAATTCCGGCTTGCGACACTTTTGAGGAAGAAAAGTGTTGTTTTATAAAAAAACATTTAACAAAGACTCTTGTACAACTGGAATTCCTTTTACCAGGTCAAAATTTCATTTTGCATGTTGATTTGAAAAACACAAAAACGTTTCATTCAAGGTACCAGCCGGTCGAGCCGATTGGCGGTGCGGTTCGCGGGGTGAGTCTGATTCAACTGCGACACTCACGCGTTGACTTCGACGTCATCCAACGGTTGCAACACGGCACGATCGTGATCCGCTACGACGTCGAGACGCAACGCTCCATACTATGCACGTTGCGACTGGACGCCAGTTGCGGCTCGGTCGTCTGGGAGAAAATCGCCGTCACTTTGGGCACGGTTGGTGAAGGAGGTCGCTGCGTTCGCTAACGGATTTTCCGGGCATGCACTTTTCTGTCAAAGCGCATACATTTCATTTCTTCGGTTCACTTTAGAACCCCAAAAATCATATGTTTCATTGTTTCGCTTCACTCACATCCAATAAATCGCGTATGCTCATTCACTCTTGTTGCAGAATTTCGTGGGCAAACAGCTTCACACGAAATCGTCGCAGCCGGAAATCATTGGTTTGTGTTTGTGTCATTTATTTTTTTTTTGTTTCTGCTTCAAAGAATGACGTAATGTAACAGATAAAAATTTTGAAAAGTAGTTTGAAATTCAGTTGAAAAATCCGCGGTCAGCCTTGACGAGGGCGTCGTACGGTTGAGCAACGTGAAAGCGGTCGAAATATCCGACACTTGGGATTTTGATGTTGAGGTTTGGCTGATAGTTTTGTTTAAACCAAACTTAAAAAGCTATTTTGCAAGGAAGCAAAGTTGCAGCCTGATTGATTGTATACGAGGTGAGTGAGTGCTATTCGTATGATGAGTTTACACGGAAGCTGGGCGCTTTAAAAAAAGAGATGCAGGCGATATAAAAACTTCTAACCTCGAAAAGGTTTCAAACCCGGAGTCTCTGATGTTCCGAATTAGCGCATTGGACCACTTGACTGCCGAGGCCGTCGTTTTGTTGTGTTTCTCGAAAAAAGTGGCCACAAACAAATCCCGCGTTAAATAGCGACGACGCAACAAGAAAACTGAACGTTATTAATCTGTTTTAAAGTAACCAACCTGGTCAGTTTTGAAAAATTAATTTAATTTCTAACGGTTTTCGTCGATTCCAGGGCATCTACAGGCGGCACACGCAGCAAGTGAACGACGAAATGGCGCTGCCGGTGTTCTGCTGGAAAGTGACGCACGGCCAGACGATCGCCGAGAATGAGTGCCTGTACTTTATGGCGCCGCAGAAGGTCGCCGAATGCTGGATCGGTGGCCTGCAACGGGTGCGCGGCTTGAACGTGTTTTCCTGATGGCCGAAAGTACAGTATGCCGCCTGCTGAGCGCCGCTGGAAATGGTTTCCAGTGTGTGCCGCACTGTGGAAATTTCAGTGTCAAACGGCAGTTGGTGGAACCGTTCGTAAAAAAAGCCAATTAGAAATTTTCAAAAGTCCTTCAAAGCAATTACGTCAACAAAAACCGGGTCTTCAATCGATTTTATGTATTTTTATCGTTTCAGAAAGACCGGAGGCACAAAAGTTTCACGCCTTTAGGAAAACCCCCACAACCGAACCAAACCCGTAAAACGTCAGCACACGACAAGTGCCTACCGTAACCTAGTTTTGAATTCCGTGAAACATTTCCCTATCCCCGTGTCCAAATTGAGTCCAGGAACCAAAATAAAAAAACATAAAATAATTCTGTGTTTCCGTCGACAGATCACGCGATTCATCCACGACCAGTTGCGTCGTCCCGACCGCCGCCTGTTCTGGCTGAAACGGCTCTATCTCGACCTGTGCCACGACGAAATGCCGCCCGGCCAGCGGCTGTTGCGCAATCGCCTCTCGGACAGACCGACGGTCGCGGCGACCGTGACCGGACCGAAGCCGCACGAGGCGCTGCAGGCGTTCGGCGGCCGCGTGGACCGCTGGATGAATATCGGTCGGCGACTGAGTGTTTTTTCAGTCGATTTTCGTTTTTTTATACGGTCGAACTCTAAATTATAGGGAATTAGCTGATTACGGTATGCATTGCATGCCTTCTGTGCAACCCAAACTCTGGGTTTTCTAAAGGCTCATATATGGTTCCACGGTTGTATATCCTTGCCTCCGAACGAAGTATATTGTTTGTGTTGTTTTCATCAATTAAGTATCTAAGGTCTCCGTTTGATACGCTGTTCTTGCAGTTTTTATCGGAGTTCTTGCGGTTCGCGAAATAAAATGAAAATGAAAATGAAATGAAATCAATCAATGACTGCATTTCGACGCACACATTTTTTCCAGGCAGCATGCCAACGGCAAACGCCAGCAGTAGCACACAACAATCGCAGTCCGTCTCTCAGCCTGCTATTCACAATTTCACCGAACGAGCGTCCACGTCTCCGACACATGGCATTGCGAAGAAGGTTGGAGAAGAATAGAAACACCTTGAGTAATCCGGCTGCATTCAGAAATCAAACAGTTTCCGAAATAACCAATCAATAAAACCATGACAAAGTGACTATCGATGTCTAGTGTATTTAGTCGGGCTCGTTTCAGTAAATTGTGCGTGTTACAGGCATATATACCACTTTTCAGCATGAATATTCCGTTATTTTTTCGAAAATTCAAGTGGGAGTAACCCCGTGCACTGTTGAGCAGTATGTTTGAAAGATGACGCGCACTTTGGTGTGAAAAGCTAACGAGTTCAATGATCACACGTTTTTCAGCTTTCCTTGGCGGTTGTGCGCACCGTACGTCCGTCGAGAGGCGCTGTCTCGAACAAGCGTGCCAGTGACAACATGCCAAAGCGATCGACGGCTGGATCAATAGGTAAAGCTGCGTATAGCCACTGCGTATAAAGCTTATTGCTGATTGGATTGGCTAGACAGACATAACAAGCAAGACCTTTCAAATATTATCGTTTATTTTGGTCCGGACGCGACGTTTATCTTTTATTCCGGTCTTTTATTTTGAAACTGGTTTACTTTCTACGTCTGCAGACGCATTGAGTCGCAGAATTTAAACAAAAAAATTGATAATACATACAAATACCAGTATTCAACACGCACAACCAATAATCGACTCACTTTTGAACTTGCTATTTAACCTTTAGATGTTACTTCAAACTGTACAGTTGTTTTCTTCGTGACTGTCAGATGCTGGACCAATCATGGAGCAAACTACCGGCGACCAATCAACAGCGAGACAGCGTTCACTGAAGACAAAAAGCGAAAACAAATACCTGAAACCGGTCGATTCGCAGGACAACACAGAGGACCCGGACTCGTCGATGCGAAGTCGCATCTCAACGGCGAGCTCCGCGCGCTCGCGAGTGTTCGTGGAGAGGCTTTAATCAATTTGGTTTTGCATTTCCATAACAACACAGAAGAATCGTCGCGTCTGTAGCGCAGGTGTAGAGCTTTCGTCTACCGTTCTGTAGGTGGAAAGTTCGAACCCCGCTGCGGACAAGACACACACTAGATAAACTAAAGTGACCAATAACAACTAATGGTCTACACCCTCCAGAGCCGAGGGCAAATTGGGCTCGGGGCAGTATTGCCCGTTTCCGCCGGATTTTGGTACCTACGGGTTTCCCAAACCGGCGCGCGACAAAATAAAAAAAAACGGTTTTTCCTCGCTCCGTGCAAGCAGCACACACACCGCTTTTTAGACCGACGCTCAGTTCGATGGACTCGCCGCCAGTGAGCGCGAGCGGCGGCGTCGCCGGCGGCCACTGCAACATCACCAAGGAACACCAGGAGCGCCCGATGAACTTCGTCGAGTTCGTCGAGCTTTACAAGTGTTTCGCGATTCGAATGCGAAAGGATGTCCGTGATCTGTTCAACGGACTGTGCGCCAGTAACACCACCGAGCAACAGTTGAAAAGCGCCACGGCCAGTGTCGGCGCGAAGAGGGTGAGCGGATCGTATGTGTGTGGTCGGTTTTGTGACGACGCTCACATTGAGCGCATGACGTCATGACGCGCGGCTATGACGTGATCATTGTTGGTTGTTATCATGCCCATTCGCGAGCGAAGCGGGAGCGGAGAGCGGACAGCGGATGCAGGCATAATATGGCCCGTCTGTCGCTCGCGCGTAAATTCCAAACTTACTTTGCCTCGCTCTGTGAACATAAAAGGAGCTGAGATTTTTTTCTGCGGCACACAGGCAGACAATCCACAGGTACACTGTGTGCACGAGAAATTTTTTCGTGGTGATCTTCTACACACGCTGTGTGCGTATTTTATCAATTCTGAAAGTGAAAAAAATTATTCTATACCCCTTTTTTTTCGGCTATGTCATAAAATGTGTACGCAGTTTCAGTGATATAAAGAAAATTTGGACTGTTGTGATAAAAACATTTCCTAGGGTAAAAATCTTCGGGATTTTCAAATTTCGCATTCATTTTTTTCTCCGATGCTTCCCAAGGCTATAAATTTAGCTTGTTTGTACAAAATTACGAAAAATGCTTATTTTGACGTGTATTTGCGATTTCTGCGTGTGAAACAAACCGTTATTTGACAAATAAAACAATTTCTATGGGTAACCAACAACGGAGAGTTTGAATTTGACTTTTATTTTTAAAAAAAAATCAAAGGAATAGCTGTTAAATAACCAAAGTCGTGACGATTTCGGGCAAATCGGCCGTGGAAATTGGCGAAATCGGTTCAAAAACAAAAAAATGAGAAAGTGGTGTATTCCGGGGTAATTCAATGCGCTGATCACGGATTTCGGGTTAGTTTTCTTATGTGAGCAACTGTATATACTGAATCGTGACGACTTCGGGCGAATCGGCCGTGGAAATTGGCGAAATCGGTGCAAAATCAAAAAATGAGAAACTGGTGTTTTCCAGGGTAATTCAACGCGCTGATCACGGATTTTGGGTTAGTTTTCTTATGTGAGCAACTCTAGATACTGAATCGTGACGATTTCGGGCGAATCGGTCGTGGAAATTGGCGAAATCGGTCCAAAGACAAAAAATGAGAAACTGGTGTAGTCCGGTGTAATTCAATGCGCTGATCACGGATTTTGGGTTAGTTTTCTTATGTGAGCAACTCTAGATACTGAATCGTGACGATTTCGGGCGAATCGGCCGTGGAAATTGGCGAAATCAGTCCAAAAACAAAAAATGAGAAACTGGTGTTTTCCAGGGTAATTATCTAAAAATGCCGGAGACGCATATAAAAGGAGGAATATGGCCTTGTGTAAGCAGTGAGA